>PVJA010022913.1:0-33671 GCA_004027025.1 Myocastor coypus
GGGAACCCCCAAGGCCCTATTCCCTGGGCCTCACTGGTAGCCAGAGATGGCCAAGTAAAGGCTGCCGAGGAGCTGGGGGGCCACTCCTGGCCCCTCCTCCATCACTATGGTGACAGAAGATGGGCATGCACCACCCCCAGCTCCAGCCCTCCCTGCGAAGGATGAGAGCATTCTTTCTTCCCTTTTCACCCTGGAAACTGAAGCTGGTGTCCACTTCCCCAGGCCCCCAGCTGCACGTCACTTGGGAGTAGATCAGCCTCATCTAGGAGGAACGGTTCTGATTGTCCAGGGATTCTGTTCAAAGCTTCCACAAAGTTCTTTTATTTAAAAAGATTTTTTTTTTAAAGGCCGATTCAAAACATCACACATTACAAGTGTTTGAAGGAACAATCAGGCCAGTGAGCAGCAAATAGCTCCTGGCCAGCGAGTAAGTGTCCACAGGAGAATTACTCAAAAGGCAATGAGCACTTTTAGCCCATTTCCTCCTTCTGCCTCTATCCATAGGAGAGCAGGCCTTGTGCACCAAATAAATAAATAAAAATACATGTGCAAATCTGGAACACAGGAGATGGACCAAGGAAACCCCTAAAGAACTCTTGTTGCAAAATGTTTTAAAAGGGAAAAAATAAATTTAACACAGGAATACATAATGGTACATTTTTAAAGTCTAATTTTGAAAAATGGTCAAAACCCTTTTCCCCAAACATCATAAATGCCAAGTGGTCACCAGATGTCAGGGCTGGAGAACTAGGGCTGCGGTTTACTTTACTTTCTTTGTTTTCAAGAAACCTAAAAATTAGAGATGTCACAAACGCAAATAAAAAGGACAACTGCCTGTGTAGTGACTAAATCCAAACTGCAGACGGATGGAGACTTCAAGATGAATGTGCTCCAAAACCAAGTACGTACCGCCAGCATGGGGGCCACAGGAGAAGGCAAGCAGACCCAGACTGCGCCTGTAGTGCACTCGAGGCCTTTACAAGGCCCGTAGTAAGCCTTCTGTAAGCTGAGAACATGCTATGGTCAGGACGGATCCACCACCCCAGGAGCATGGGGGTGGCATCCCGAGAGCCTCGAAACGTCTAGGGGTATGATGTAACACAGCTGAAGTGAATCCATCCAAAGATGAGTCATGAAAGAGCCCTCGAATGTCCTTCAGAAATCGCAGCTGGGGAGCACAGAGCTCCCACACAATGTCTCACTCACCATCCCTCCCAGAGAAGCCCCCTCACTCGGGAGCCCTAGCCCCAAGCAAGGACAGTGGGCACCGCATCCTTTGCCACAGCTTCTACTGTCCTTTATCTGGTCAAGTACCCGAGGGCTGCCACTGAGCCACCAGAGCATAGATTGAGCCAATCGCTCACACACTGGACCCCAGATCAAAGCGTACCTAAAGCTGGCATCCTAGCCTCAGAAGTTAACTGTGTGTCCTTTCTTGCTTAAGCCGATTTGTTACTGGTCATATACACAGAAAGCCCATCATCCAAAGTATATCATCACTGTGGCAACTTACCTGTCCATTATGTCCGCCTCTTCCCCAATTCTGAAGAGGGACACAAGTCCTTCCAGGGTCCTGGATGGGGGTCCATGGCAGGCATGTGGCTTCACCCTACCTATCAGCACGAGCCAGCACTTGCGCCTCTGATGTGCCCACTCACCTCACCCCTGGGACAGCCTGAGGAGTCACAGATCCCTTACTCTGTTCCTTGCCACAGAACTTTCCTAGATGCTGATGGATGCTGATGTTGATGCTGATGCTGACTGTGATGGTGATAGTGATGCCAACAAGCAGAGCTTCCTGGGAGCTCAGGCTGGACCAGCAGCTTTGCTGTGACCATCTCTGAATAGCACTCATTTATTGCAGTGCCTTCAGAGTTGGGGTCTGGCATTACTATCCTCATGCTACAGATTAAGGAAACCCAGCCACAAGGAATCAGGCCCCTGCCCAGGTCATACAACCTGTGTGAGGCAAGGCCAGGACATCATGTAGACCCCCAGAGCCACCTGCAAAGCTGACCTTATCCATTCATTGTCACTGGCCAGATTCACACTTTTCTTGACCCCTCTGGTTCAGTCCCCTCCATCCCTTAATGACTCAGGGCTCCTTTCAAAGCATCCTCATTGAACCTACTTCTCTGCTGTCTAATCAACCTCAGGCTTAGCCTCCCTGCACTGTGAATCAGATCACTGTTTACCTCTATGGTTCTAACAGCTCTGACAGTTTCCAAACCACTGAGAGTAGAGCCCACTGCCCCTGCCACGGCTCCAAAGGCCACCTGCAATCTCATCTACTTACATCGGCACTCCCAACACACAGCCTCCACACTGGGCCCATGCCCCAGTGCATTTGTACTTGCTGTTCTCTGGAGTGCTTTCATCCACAGACACTAGCTCCCTCTTCCTCCTGTCCCAAAACTTCCTAAGGACCTCCATTCCAACAGGGCTTTCTCTCTGAAGCCATCCTTCCTTGGCCTAAAAAGAGCCACTCTGACTTCTGCTTGCCTGGCCCCAGCCCTTCCCTACCTTTCTCTCTAATGGTCATCACCAACTCGCACTCCACATATTTAGCTGTTCATTTGTTGTCCACTGCCTGTCTCCCACTCAAATGCCAGCTCCACACAAGTAGGGACCCTTGGTCTTGCTCACTGTCACAGGCCTAGAGGCCAAGCACCTGTAGGCAGGTGCTCAAAGCCTACCCATAAACAAGTAGATGAATAAACAAAGAACTGTGCAGTCTCCGTCAAGCCTAGGCTACCCCAAACTTGGCCTCCCTCTTGCATGGAAAGTCTGAGTAAGACAACTCCTGTCTGTCATAAAATAAAAAAAATAAAAAAAAAAAAATAAAATAAAAGAGCCAGAAGATTCATTTGCTTACCTGTGCAAAGGAGGTGGCCCCCACAATGACACAGGAAGCAGTCTGTCATCTCCTGGCCTGGGGCACCATCATTTCCCACCTAGACTTCCACAGCACCTCCTCCCTGCTCCTCCTAGACACCTCTTGCCCTGGTCCATGCCGGTCCAGAAGGATCTTATAAAAATAAATCCCCCTCACATTCCTCCTGCTCCCCCCCTGCTAGTGTGGCCTCCTCCCGTGCGCCTAGAGGGAAATCGCAGCTCCCCTCACGTGACATGTGTGGCCCCTCCTGCAGCTTCTCACCCCCACTTTTCATGCCCACCACGAACCTCAGGTCCTTTGCACTTGTCGCCCCTTTTGCCCAAACACCTGTCTGCAAAACTACACGGCTGTTCCTTCCCATTTCCCAGGGACAATGCCACCTTTCTTGAGCCCTCCGCCCCGGCCACCCAGGCTAACAGAGTCCACCTAGATGCACTACCAGGGCCATCAACCACACTCCCTGCTTCATATATTCCTAGCCCTGGCACCCTCTGAAATGACTCATGTCTCATTTTTTAGGGCTATGCACCTCACACTTATCTAAAGACCAGGGAGTCTGAGTCTGCCCCACAACAGTGTGGAGAGGCCACCCTAGGCACTGCTTGGTGTCTTTATTTTGCCACCAACAACCAAGACTATTATATCAGATGTATGAGCTCATGAATGTCATTAGGTTAAGACTAACGGCTTTACAAAGGGAGGCTCAGGCAGGTTCCATAAAATATTATATCCTTACTGCTGGCAGCTGGGATTTGTTTATGATACAAATCATACCACTGATACCAGAATGAGCATAGTTCAGGAAATAGTGATTGGGTGGGCAGATGGATGAAAAAGAAGAGACCAAAGAATAAAGAGAGGGAGAAAAGAGGGCAGAACACCGGCCTCACGCACAGTAGGTGCTCCTGACTGTGCTGAGTGAGTTCACCAGACCAGAGGTTCAGTGCTGGGTGCAACACACAAGCCGCATACAAGCCCCAGAACCAGACTGCAGACTGCCAGTCACCCTCGCTCAGCCTTTCTTCCCTGAGGGACCCTGGTCATGTGACACAACCTCTCAGTGCTCAGTCTCCAGGCCTGTAAAACAGGACAATGAGAAAACCTCCCCTGACAAGGAACAAGTGAGCTGGTAGGTATAGAAGGCTCAGGACACAGCTCCATGGAGCCTACAGCGCAGGATGGTTAGAGCTGCTAATCTGATGTGCAAGGCCTGAGTCCACTGTGGGAGGTGGACAAGAGGCAGACCCCGGACCCCACTCCCTGTTCAGAAGCGGCCTGAAGCTACCCAGTCTGCCCAGAAAGTCCTGCAGAAAAGGAAGAAAGAAGAGAAGGAAGCAAAAGACACACACGTGCCACACACGTCCTGCACACAGGGTCACCAGGAAAAGGAGCGCCACGGGCTTCAAGGCCACTATAAGACATTTAATAGGGGAAACCCACACTTCAACAGGAATAAAGGGAAAAAGAAGGTAGCTCAGGCCCTGGATGCCTCTGCTCAGTTCTGTTGAGCTAATTCTGCATGTTTTAGTTTTTCTTAGACGCTGAGATGCTTCTGGTGGAATCACTGCCTCAGGTACCCTGAGGAGAACAGCAAGAAAGTGAGGGGGTCAGACAGTGGCCAGGGCCAGTGGCATGTGCCAGAGCACACAGGCAACTGACTGTCTTGCCTCACCCAGCATCAAACACCAGGACAGCGCCAACCACTGCAAGCTTGGCGTCACATCCACACCCTGCACGGCCCCGAGGTGCTCACGACACTCCGTGCACATGACATCCAGCCCACCACAGCCCTGCCTGACCAGCACAGCCTCTGGTAGCCACACAGTCCACCAGCCCCGGCCCATCCTCACAGCCTCAGCTCCCTGTCACACCTGACACACACCTAACGCTAACCCTAATGCACATCTATTTCTGCGAATGCGTGAGACAAGCAAACATGGGTGGGAACGAGCACGTGTGCACAAATGATGCACACACTCTACTTAAGCAGGGAGATGTGCGTGTGCAAAAAACAGCACCCAGCTCCCAGGCTTGGATCTGTGCAGACTCAAGTAAGTGTGCACATCTGCACGTCAAAACTGCTGCCTGAAGTGCACACAGGAAAACATATCACCACCTTGGCACTGCTGGTGCCAAATGGCAGTCTTGGCAACTGTCACATGACTGTACATCCGTGTGCCTGTGTGAATGACAGTAACACTGACCGACATCACCGAGCCATTCACACATGCCAGAGCCATCCTCAGTGTTTCATCAACCCAGAGGGAGACACTTTGCCCCCACTTAACAAATGCGGATACTGAGGCCCAGAAATAAAGTCACTTGCCTCATGATGAGAGCCAGTGAGGGCTGTGTTATAAGCATCCATGTTTTGAGGGACCTCTGAATGGTGATAGGAAAGAATCATAAAGTGACAGTGACACCCCATCTCTGTGAGGGGTAAGATCTGAACGGTAAGAAGCCGAAACTTCCCAGGG
The DNA here is from genome assembly GCA_004027025.1 of Myocastor coypus. Taxonomy (NCBI): domain Eukaryota; kingdom Metazoa; phylum Chordata; class Mammalia; order Rodentia; family Myocastoridae; genus Myocastor; species Myocastor coypus. The sequence goes on from PVJA010022913.1 coordinate 5,374, forward strand.
AAAGTGCATGCCCAAGGGCTCAGAAATGCAATGAAATCTGCTAGCAGAGTGTGCACCCTGCCCCCACAAGTCACCCTAGGGCCACCATGCGTGTGCAGACTGGAGGCCCACAGCTTGGCCCACAGACATGTTTTGTTTGGCGCATGAATTGTTTGTTAAAAATGTGACTGTGGTGCCAACTTTTAAAAATCGAATGATTTCATACCCCAAACCCCACATTTCCGGCTGTTGGAAAATATCTTTTAAAAGTCAGGAGATCTGGCAATCCTGGGCCAATATTCCCACCCAGGAACCAGCACTCGGGGTGGAGAAGCAGTCATCCCAATTTCCGCAGTACCCACCCATGCCCACTGCTTCTCTGGGGGCTGCTGCGGGGGAGGTGAGGGCGTGGGCTGCAGAGCCAGACCACCAGGAGGCACATGCGTCTGCACCTGGGCCTTTCCTCCCGTGGGATCCTGGGGTGTGTTACCCCATGCTTCTGCACCACAATTTACTCATCTAACAGTGGCCACCCCATCAGACTGGTGACTGGCACCCGATAAATGATAAAGAACACTGCTGCTTCCTAACAGCAAGGTCAAGGGCTCAGGTACTGCGTTGTCACAATAGAACTAACACTCATCTAGCATCTGCTCCAGGACAGCCCAACAGCTATACTTTCCAAACTCATTCAACCTTCCCAAGAAGCCCTGAGACCACTTCCACATAGGTACCCAAGAAAGAGACAACATACTTCTGCACACAACATCACACATGATGACTGTTCAGAGCAGCATCATTCAAACTAGTTGAACAGGGGAACCCAAACGCTCATCAGCTGACAAACAGATAACCAAACTGTGCCAAATCTCAGACTGGGCATGGTGGCACACGCCTGTAATCGAAACACTTGGGAGGCTGAAAACAGAATCGCTATAAATCCAATCTACGTAGCGAGACTCCATACACCCCAGCAGATCCTGTCCTAAATTCATTTTTTTAAAAGTGTTAAATCTCTATCCCAAAATATGATTCAACCACAAAAAGAAAAATCTGACACACGCCATACCATGACTGAACCTTAAAAATACCATGGTCAAGGAAAGAAGATTCCACATACATACAAAGTCCAAATCTATAGAGATAGGGCTGGGTAGATAGCTCGGCAACTTAAGCACTAGCCTGGGAAGCACAAGGTTCTGAGTTCAATCCCCAGTACTGCATGCTGTGCCAGCCCCAGAACCCCAGGCACACTGTGCCAGTCTCCAAAACCAGGCATGGTGGCACATGCCTGTAATCCCAGAGCTAGAGAGGCTGAGAGAGAAGGATCACCATGAATTCAAGCTTCATAGTGAGTTCCTGCACCAAATAAATACTTTTTTAAAAAAAGTAAATTAACAGCTGGGTGTGATGGTGCATGTCTGTAATCCCAGCACTCGGGAGGCTGAGGCAAAAGGATCGGTGTGAGTTCGAGACCAGCCTGGGCTACAAAAGTGAGCTCAAGGCCAGCCTGAACTGCACAGCGAGACCCTGTCTCAAAAAAAAAAAAAAAAGTAAATTAACAAATTCATCAAGATGTGCTCGCTTCAGTAGCACATATACAAATTCATCAAGATAAATTTCTTTTTTTGTATGTGTAGAACCATGGATCGAACTCAGGACCTTGCACTTGCTAGGCAGGCACTTGTGCTCCTGAGCTATCTCTCAGACCCCACTTAATCAAGATAGAAAATCTTATGCTTGAGGGTTGGGGTAGATTTGACTGCTAGGGGGCATAGGGTTTATTTCTGGGGGATTAAAATGTTCTATGGGGCCAGTGAGATAGCTCAGCAGTCTAAAGCACCTGCTTAGGCAAGCTTAGGCAACCACAGGGACCTTGGTTCAATCCCTGGCACCACATGCTGTGCCAGCCCAACCCCCAGGGCATGCATACATGCATGCATGCATGCATACATATATATATGCATACATACATACATACATACATACATACATACATATTTTATATGTTCTGGAATTAGAAAGTAGTGACAGCTGCAAAACCTTGCAAACATGTGAAAAGCCTCTGGTGCAAACATGCTAAGGGTGAATTTCACAGTATATCAGTTATATCTCAATAAAAACAATAAAAACAGAAATGCCTGAGAGAGAGGTGTGTTCTTGTGAGCCCCATTTGAGAGATAAGGAAACCAAGGCATAGAGAGGAGGAGGAGGAGTTCTCTGCATCTACATTGTAATGGATGACAGACAGCAGACAGGTGGGGAGGGGAACATGATCCTCCTTACACCTGGCTGCTTTGCCTGTCAGAGCCAGGGCATCTGGGCTAGCAATCCTGGCCCAGGCGAATCATTTCCTCTTCTGTGCCCCAGTCAAAGGCCAGAAGGGAATGACTCTTAACCTAGATGCTTCTAAGGTCCCCAAGGACCCTCTAAATCTGGAGCATTATATGGGAGCATTACTTATTCATTTCTATAGGGACAGCTGTGACATTAATAAATGATGGCTTTAACAACCCGCCATGAGACTGGGCCCTCCCCAGGTGGATAGGAAGGGAATGCAGAGGAGTTTCTGAGTCGCGCGCTGCCTCAAGCTGGCTCAAATGTCACAGCGCCTACTTCCTCCAGCAAGGGTCTTGCCAGGAGGACAGTCCTTTGAGACAGGAGGAGCTGTTGCCGGCCAGGACTACCTCTGTGGGCTAGAGCCTCCTCACACTGCACAGGACACCTCACTTATCAAGGAGAACCTTGGACTGGCTCTGGTCCATACCCCTCCCACTGGGGCCAGCAGGATCTGGGCTGGTGGAGTCTGTGAATCAGTGGGGTCCTCTAAAGCACTGTCCTGTCTCTGAGCATGGAAGAGGTGTCAAGGGCACTTTGCAGCCGGGGCTCCATGGCTTCCCACTCTCAGGCACAGGAGCCACCCTGTGGATGGGGCATCAGAGCCAGGCGGGGAGAGAGAGGCACAGAGCACATGGGGAAGCAGGGAGCTGGCAGCAAAGGGGAAGCCCTTGGCTAACAGACAGCCCAGCAGGGCTACAGGCAAAGCCTGGGAGAAAACAAACCTGGGCAGTAAGAGCAAGAGCCTGGCAGCCAGGCCAGAGGCCAGGAGGCAGGAATGGCTGCAGGGGGCCTTCCCTTGAGGTCCTTCCCACACTGCAGGAAGCCACTGCCCTGCCCAGGGGCCTCCATCAGTGGGCAGTGGGGGGTGGCTTCCCCCCCACCCCCTACTGGCTTCCCAGCCAGACTGGAGCCTGCCAGGAGGAGGAGGAAGCGTCCTGGAAGTGCCAAGCATCCAGCCAGGTTGCCATGGCTACAGAGACAAAGCAAGAGGCCCAAGAGCAGGGTTTCCAAAAGAGGCCCCAGGAGCCCCTGGTCCCTGGGGAAACCCCTCCTCTCCCTAGCACCTTAGGAGCCCAGGGGCACAAGGCTGTTCGTCAATAGGCACTTGCGGAGGGAGACCCGCAGGTCAGGGCTTATCCAGCTATCTGGCCCTGGGGCTGTGAAAATTATGGCCCCAGAGGTGCTAGCCAGGAGCATGGCAAGCTGCTAACCTGTCCAGGCCTCGATGTCTTCATATGTTAAGTGAGAAGACCTCTCTGCTTGTCTCAGCTCCCAGAAGAAGGTGCTAACATTACTGCCCACTCACTAAGGCCAGATTTGCTCCAGGCCCATTTCTTGCCCTCCCCTATCCCTTTTTCAGGGCCAGGGATCAAACCCAGGGCCTCACCCAGGCTGAGCACACACTCCACCCCTGAACTACACCCTCAGCCCCCACACTCCCCATCTTAACTCAGGCCTCCTCCACCTCTAAGGAAGAACATTTTTCTTTCATTTCCAATCCATTAGAGACCAATGCTCCTGTAACATGCAATAAAAGCGAATTAGCAAGAAAGAAAGGCAAAAAGGCAGACTACAAGCCTAATTTCTTAAGAATTAGATTCAATTGGCATTAACCGCTGGGCCAAATGAAGTTGAACCATTTGCACTCGGTTTCTGACTGTACCTCACCACCCACTACACTCGAGCAGCCAAGACGCCAGAACAAGGGAGCCACAAGGCCCTAGAACTCGGCAGCCCAGCCTCTAGAACTAGCTCTGCCAAATCTTGGCAAAGGGCTTAACACCCTTGTGCCTCGGTTTCCCCACCTGCCACCCCAGAATAACTTAGTAGTACTGTATCTTGGGCATCTTGTGGTGTTTCAGATAGGGGAGTTCTATGAGTGAACCTGGGGAAAGTCTTAGTGAATTTCTTCCCACGTCAGCTATTACTGGACAGCATCAGCAACCATCAGGTGCCACTGTCACTGTCATTCTCTCTTCTGTCCTTAACCCTAGCCCACTAACCACTGCCTCACACGTCACCTATGTATTCAGGGACTGGTTTGTTGTCTCTCTGCCCACACAAGACTGTCTGATCTGTAAGAATGGGGGCTGATAGCCATCTTCTTACCTGATGAACACTCCGCCCAGCCTAGAACTGGCCCTGGCACTAGGTGGGCACCCAACAAGTGAAAGAAATGTGAGCTGGAATCCCGACTCTGCCTCACATTTGCTGCGTGACCTCAAGCAAATCGCTCAACCTCGCTGAGCCTCCCTCTCCTCCTATGTGGAACAAGAATGCAGTAATAATAATAGCCTTGCCTGAGTGTATAGGGAGGCTCAAAGAAGGATGCTCTCAATAGCACTATCCCGTATCAACCAATGATTTATATAGGTTTTATAAATCTAGGAGCAATTGTGCTCTCAGGGACATTTGGAGATATTCTTGGCTTTCACAACTGGGCAAAGAGATAACTCGGTGATCTAAACACCTGCCTGGCAAGCGCCAAGGACGTGGGTTCAATCCCCAGTACCACAGAGGCTGACACAGGAGGATCACTATGAGTCTGAGCTACTGCACAGGACAATTTTGAGACAGAGAATGAGGCAGCCCCAATGCCAGTAACACTGAGAAAAAATGGTAAGGTAGGAACCACCAAGAAGCCACTGAGAGGGGCCCAGCAGGATGGCTCAGTGGTCTAAAGCGCCTGCTTAGGAAAGCTTGGGCAGCTGCAGGGACCGCGGTTCAATCCCAGGCACCACATGCTGTGCCAGCCCTGCCCTCAGGGCAGGCTGAGCCGGACATAAAAATAAATAAAACAAACAAACAAAAGTTCTGAAACAAGGAAAAAAAAAAGAAGAAGAAGAAGCGAATGAACATATAAGCTTCTGTATCATACTACAAGACAGCAGAACCCAGAAGCAATGGCCGAGGCTGCATAAAACACACTACAGGGATGAGCCAGCCGTGTGCACTCCACGAACCAAGCCCGCTGCAGAACACCAGGTGATCGCCACAGCTGGCCCTCAAGACCCAGAAGCCAAGCCCAAGAACCTACAGCCTCCGTCACCTGCTCCAGGGCCTCACACACTCCACCTTTCCACATCTGCTACATTCAGGAAAAGACCTGGAAGGGGAGCACAGGGCCAGCAACAACAGAGACAGGAGTTGGGGCAGCCCAGCCTGTAAAGGGGACAACAGAGCTGCCTTGGGGTCACACTTGATCCCCTACAAAGAGAATGCATCTGTATCTCTTGTATTATCAAAGGTTAACAGAAATTACAAATGCATACACAGAAATTTAAAAACCTGTAAGTTCTGGGGTATTGTGTCTATGATATCATCATCATTAAAGGGGCTTAGATGGACACAACCAATAAGGAACTGTTTCAAGTGTGCACACGTGCAGACATGTGCACATGTACACAAACATGCGCACACACAAACATCCATTCATGAGAATTCTACACTACTGTTGTACTTTTTTTTAATATACAAATTTTACTTGCTTATTTATTTATTTGTATTTTTGAGACAGGGTCTCACTATGCAGTTCAGACTGGCCTTGAGCTCAGTTTTATAGCCCAGGCTGGTCTCGAGCCTGCACTGATCCTCCTGCCTCAGCCTCCCAAGTGCTGGGATTACAGGCGTGCACCACCACACCTGGCCTACTGCTGTACTTTATATGAGGCAATTCTATACACCATCAAGGAACATGATGCCAGGACAGGGCAAAGTGCAGAAATGTGTGCCTCTGTGTCAGTCCCACGTAGCAAAGAGAGTGTCCAGTGTATCTGCAGGGGCCACAGCTGCTGGCCAGCTACTGCTCCTACAAGGAACTCAGAGACCGCCTTGCTTCTACATTACTGTAAGCTTTTCAATTTATACCAGGGTGTGGCTATGCATTTTATAAGTATATGTAAGATATCATATACAAGCACCCACCTAATATTGTTAGTTATATGTATAACATACAATACATATATTAGTTATCATAAATATATGTCATATAGCATGTAGAGGTAATATAATGTATATATGCATATACACATGTAGATAAATCATAGCATACATTTCCATAGAGCCATAGTTACATTTTCACTTCAAAGACACAAAAACCATATGCTATATGATTCCAGTTTATGTAAAGTTCAAAAACACCCAATGCTAATTTCCAATGATAGAAATCAAAGCAATGGTTGCACTGGGGGAATACAGCCTGGGAGGGGCCCCCTGCTGGGGCTGGCCATGTTTACTTTCTGACTTACTCCACATGAGAGAGACTTATGTCATGGTATAAATTCACCGTGCCATACCCTTAACATTGTATGTATGTACACTGGATATATGTAAAGGAATTAAATTTTAAAATCTTGAGCAAAAAGGACTGATGATGATGAAGAGAGAGCCCCCAAATTCTATCATTCTCTTCCCCTCACTCCCAGAGGGAGGGCTATGCTCAGGGGCCTTGGAGGGGAGCAAGCTCCAGTTGAGTCCCACTTTTCCCCCAGAAAGAAGCCAAACAGAAATCAAGCCAGCCTTTGTGGCCAGCCCAGCAGAGCAGGACAAAGGGCCAAATGCCAGCCCTGCTCCCCCAGCCCCCCAGGACACTGAAGCCCATTCATGTTGGAGGCTGGCCATTTCCCCAGGGCCCAGCCGCCCTCCTCTCTGGGGCTGGAAACAATACCCCCTTTTACCACCCCTCTGTCTTCCACTTCCGCATTTAATTGCAAGTTCATGGGTATTAAGTGGCCCATACAGCTGACCTAGCTCCTCCTCCTCCCCAGCCCCCCAAAACTGAGGCCAACAGCACTGTCTCTGTTCAGGGCCCCTCCAAGTGCCTCTCCCTCTGTGATCTTCCCAGAGAGTGCAGAGAAGGAACCCCCTATCCCATTGCCTTCCCACATGGCCTTGGGCCCACATCAGTGGCCTCTGCCTTGACTCCAGGCTCCTGAAGGCTCTCTTCACACCTCTAACCCTACTCGATGCCTGGGGAAACTGAGGCCCACTGCCCAGCCAGACCTAGAGCTGATAAGCCAAGGGTCCTCACCCAGACTTTGGGTCTTCACCTAGCTATCTTCCATTTGAAGCAGATGGCCACAGCCTTTGACACAAAATCTTTCCTCTAGAGCCAGGCATGGCGGCGCACGCCTGTAATCCCAGCACTCGGGAGGCTGAAGCAGGCGGATCAGTGCAAGTTCGAGACCAACCTGGGCTACAAAAGTGACCTCAAGGTCAGCCTGAACTGCATAACAAGACCCTGTCTCAAAAAGACAAAAAAAAAAAAAAAATTTTGAGCCAGCGAGATGGCTCAGTGGTCTAAAGCGCCTGTGGAGGAAACTTAACGCCAGCACTGCGACCGCTCCTTGATCCCTGGCACCACATGCTGCGCACCCCCACCCCAGGGCGGGCTGAGCTAGCCATAACACAAATAAATGAGGTTTAGGAGAAATGAATTAAAAAATCTTTAAAAAAAAAATCTTTCCTCTAGCTCAGCAACTCCAAGGACTCTGTGAATTCATCCAGTGACCTTGAAGGGTTGGGAAGAGGTCACATAAGCCAACTCCTGCCTTTCTTATTTTTAAAAAACTTTATGTATATATATATATGCATGTATGTATGTATGTATGTTATGGCCGGCTCAGTCTGCCCTGGGGGGGTGGGGCTGGTGCAGCATGTGGTGCCTGGGATCACAGGCACCACAGTCCCTATGGTTGCCTAAGCTTGCCTAAGCAGGCACTTTAGACTGCTGAGCTATCTCGCCGGGCCTCCTGCCTTTCTTATGAACTCACTTTCGTCTCTTTTGGGGCTCTGACAGCCCAGATGTCCGCAAGCCTGGTGTATCCGCCCTGAAAGTCTCCACCTCCACCAGGAAGGTTTCCAAGTTACCTAAGTCCCCCTCTGCTCAACAGCCTGCCCACCACATTCCTCCACAGCAGTTCAAGTCTGACCCAGTTCCACCTCCAGCCTCAGTCTGTCCCCATCTGCCCAGCCATTGGACAGTGAAGTAGCCACCTAACCCATGCCCCTCAGTGTCCGAGGGGCAGCTCGTAGAGCACATCTCCCTGCTTAAAGCCTTTGTGGCATCCTGGAGCCTCACAGGAAGTCCCTGGTTCCTCACCTGCACTGGCCAGGCCCTGCACCCCCTGCACCAACCAGCACGTCCCGCTGCCCCAAGGCCATATACCTTAGTCTCTCCATCAAGTGCTAGCTCTCACACTCACATGCTGCCAGGTCTTCTTGCCCACCTCCTGGCCTTCGCAGGTACACACCGAAGTGCGCCTGCAAATCACCTGCCAGCTCATGAAAAGCGGATACTGTGCTGGGATGTGGTGGTGGCTGCCTGTAATCCCAGCACTTCTCAAGGCTGAGGCAAGATCCGATGTCAAAACAAGACAGAGCTGAGGATGTAGCTCAGTGCAAAGGCCCTGGACTCATCCCCAGTACCACACACACACACACACACACACACACACACACACACGCACACACACACACGTAGATGCTGATGCAATGAGTCTGGGGGTGAGGCCAGACTCCCACAATGACGTTCTCCATCCCTGGAGCACACATGCAGGAGAGAAAAGATCTAAAGGGCATCCGTATGTAGCAGGTGCTCAATCAAATTCATCTGGCACTTCTATCCTCTGAACCAATTGGGTTGCAGAAAACTATATATATTTAATCCTCCTACTGGAACGTAAACTGAATCTCTTCAAATCTGTAAGACCCTCACTTAAATTGATACACATAAATAAAATTGAAATTTTAAAAATTAGTAACTATCAGGCCAGGGAGATAGCTCAGTAGAATAAGTGCTTACCTGGTAAGCACAAGGTCCTGAGTTCAATCCCCAGTACCACCAAAAAATAAAATAAAACTTAGCAGCTATCATTGCTTAAATACCCACATGTTTTCTTGCACACGACTCTCAAGTCCTCCCTGCACGGTGGACTGGGGGTGGCAGGAGTGTGCTGTACAGAGACCAGGCATCATCAAGGCAGATTCTTCCACCCATGAGGACACACAGATGGGATGGAAAGGCAAAGGTCCCTCTGGACGGGCAGCCTCACCTGCGAGGTGTGTGGAATGAAAGACAGCTCTGATAGGCGCCGTCAGTCACCCCAGCACCTCTGCTCTGTCCTGCAGCCTGCACTATTCCCCCCAAGGGGGTGGGGGCAGAGGAGCCCTGGCATCCCACACACACCCCGGGGGAGGTTTCTCCAGCCCAACTGCCGAGAGGCAGGCATGAAGGGGGTCCTGCTGCTGAGCCTATCCTGGACAGGGACCCAAGAGGAGACAGAACCTTGGCCACATTTGGGCTGAGCACAGGGCAGACCCGATGGAGCCCAGTTCTGGTTATCAGAGGCTGCTGACCTCTAGAGGACGGAGCCAGCCTGATTCAGGCTGGGCCCAACGAGGGGGAATGGGAGCACCATGGGCTCCACGCCAGTCCCAACTCCCCCCTTCAGGCCCTGGACAATTGGAATAAAACTCTTTCATCCAACTCTTTTTTTTTTTTTTTTTTTTGTGGAACCAGGGATTGAACTCAGGCCCTTCTGCTTGCCAGACAAGCGCTTATTCTTTTGAGCTATCTCCCCAGCTCCTATCCAATTCTTGATATTCATCAACTCATTTAAACCTCACAGCAGGGGACCTGAGAGAGATATCTCAGGGAAATAAGTGTTTGCCTGCCAAGTGTAAGGGCCTGAGTTCAATTCCTGGTACCGCAAAAAAGAAAAAAAAAAAAAATTAAACATCATGGCATCCCCTGGAGGTCCACATTATCACCCTTCCCCATTTTATAAGTGGAGAAACTGAGGCACAGAGTCTCTGTCACCTGCCCAAAATCACACGGCCAGGAAGTGGCCTAGCTGGACCCCAATCCAGGCTTCAATGACCATAGGACCTGAATTTATTTATCAGCTTTTTTTCAGTAGAACACTAACTGGTTCAAGCCACTGCTCTCTGGGAGATGGGACCTGGAACTTAAATCATCAGCAAGGACACAGCTAACAGTACTATGACCATAACAATAACACCAGCAATAGCCACTGAGCAAGCACACTGGCTCAGACAGAGCAGAAGGAACCCTCCCTGAGCAGTGAGGTAGGCGGGGCTCTCATTTCACAGAAGAGGAAACTGAGGCTTCAAGAGGCTGCCCACAGTGCCCAGTGGAAGTCAGCCGCTTGGGGGCTATCCTCCTTCACTTAGGGCTCCACCTACCAGTAGCCTGGGAACCGAAGGCACACGTCCGACACAGACCTCCATGACAGCCACGCCTTGACGTGCCAACATGTGACCAGGCTCATGCTCCTCCCTGCCTCAGGGTCTTTGTGCAGGCTGTTTCTCCCCAGGAGCTCCTCCCCTTCTCCCCACGGTGGCTTCTGGATAATCCAGGTCCAGGCTCATTGGCCACACCTTCCCTGGCCACCAGACCCCACCAGACCCTAACCCCTATGCTAATGCCTCCCTAGCACTTGTCCCTGGTGGGGGTTTCCTTGTTTGTGACTTGCCATCCTTCATTCCTCCCCGCCCAGATGTCAGGTCTGTGAGTGCAAAGGCTTTGTTTTGTTTTGTTCAGTACTGTCCACCAGTGCCCCGCACATAGGAGGGACTTAATCAGTATCTGCTGACAAGATCAGACAGTAGAAGCCCAGATTCCTATAGTTCTAAGTATGTGGGATGTAGGGTGGGATTCAGATGTTCCCTCCAGGACAAGGGCTGCAAGAAACGATAAGCTTCTCTGAGAGACAGTCATGGGGGACATTTCTGAACTGGCTGGTGACAGAAAGGATGAGTCGGGGGCTTCCCAAGAGGTGCCTGCCCTGGACCCCTTGCTCAGCAGCAGCATCTCAGCTCTGCTTCTGAGGCCTGTTGGAAACACGGAGTCGGGCCCCACCCAGGCTTGCGGGGTCCAGAATCTGTACCTTAACTGGCTCCCCGGGCAGCTCCTGTGGTGTCCTGGTTTAAAGCCCAGGATAACTGGGCAATACAGGGGTGCCCCTGGCAAATGAAAGGCTTGGGGCACACCCTGAGGCCACACCTATGCAGACTGGCTTCCCAGAGCCACCGGCCAGGAAGAGCAGGAACCGTCCAGGGAGCCCAGGCATCCTGGCCAGGAAGGGCCAGGACCATCCAGGGAGCCCAGGCATCCTTCCTCCCTCGGGCCCAAAATAGGATCCCAAACACCCAGTGCCAGCAGATGTAAGTGGGGGAGGGAACACAGGAATATGAACCCAACAGATTTGCGTGGCAGATGCCCTGAGAGCCGCACCATCTGGAACCCTTTTGTGATACAACGAAAGGGAATCACAAGAGGCGGGAAAATCCATACGATATGGGCCAAGGGGCTCAGGGAAGGGGTGTGCTGGGATAGGCAGGGCTGCCTGTCCTGTCAACAGAAACCCACACGCACACCCTGTTCCACTCCTAACTGCCTGCAACGCAGAGCCACACAGCCCCCAAATGGCCCAGACCAACCCCTTCTGCAACTTCCAGAGGTCAGCTCTCCTGAAAGTCAAACCTTAATCGTGTAAATGGTGCATTTGGTTGGGAAGGGGCTGACACCTTACCATCTGCAGTGATGTGCATGTGACCCAGCCAGGCCAATCAGAGCCCCAGGCCCCCCACACTAGGGCAGCAATACTTGGCTCAAGCACAGATACAGGAGTCCAGGGGAACCTAGATTCAGCCATGCTGAAAGCTCTTGCTCCTCAAATGAGCCTATGAAAGGTGGGGGCTTTGCCTTGCTTTGCTTTGCTTTATTCACTCCACACCTTTCTGAGTTGGAATCTCTGCACATATAAGGCAAATAGTCCCAGCTGATACATCCATGAAAGCACCTAGCAGTTACCATAGTGCCATCACTTTGGCCATGTCCCCTTTCTCCTCCAGATTGGAGCTCTTTCAGGACACACACACCTTGTCTGATTCATCTGTGTCCCTGACATCTGTGATGAAATATACTCTCAGAAGGTGTGTGACGAGGACTACATGGCTCTTCCATCACTCCACAAATACCTACTGATCACCCACTTTATGCCAGGACTGTTACAGGTGTGGGAATATAGCGGGTAACAGAAGAGACAAAAAAAAAATCCTGCTCTCTAGGAGCTAAACCCTACTGAGGGAAGGAACAGACAACAACCAAATGCAGGAAAGAGTGATGGAGGAGAGGGGAAGGGCAGCACTAGCATTAGACAGCAGGTCAGGAAAGGCTGCCCTGAGAATACGCAACCCAAGCAAAGCTGAAGAGGTGATGGGCCAGTGGGCACCAGGGCAGTACTCCCAGACAGCAGGACAGCAAGCGCTGGGGCCCTGGGACAGGCTGTGTCGGGCAAGGCGGTGATGAGATCAGGGAGGAAGAGCAGGACACAGACATCGCTGGGCTGGGGGGCTTCATCCGGGCCAGAGCATGTACTCCAAGCAGGTGGGAGCTCGGAAGGGCTCTGAGCGGAGGAACATGGTCTGACTTATATAAGTATGTGGAAATCCAAATGCCAGGGCCAAGGATAGAAGCAGGGGACCAAGGAGGGGGGCAGTATAACAGTCCTAGTGGGAGTCAGTGGTAGCTGAGCAGGGTGAGAGTGGAAAACATGGCCAAACTCCAGTATAGAGCCAAGGTGGAGCCAACGGGATTTCCTGGTGGGCTGCAGGCAGGATGGGAGAGCAAGCGCAGAGGAGAAAGCTGTGAATGCAGGCTGCAGCAGGGGTGGGCAGGGGACACCAAGGGCCTGCAGTGCCTGCTGGACATCCATTTGTCACCTATACCCAAACACCCAGAGGTCAGGCAGGGGCTACAGATTTGGGAGATGGCTGGCTTCTAAAGTGACTGTATGGCTGAAGTCTAGCACAGAATGACACAGGATTATCCCCTTCTCCTTGTCACTGGCCTTGAGAGTTCCCAGTGGCCAAATGACCATGTGCCAGGGGCAGGGAGCACAGCAAGAAGGACGGGAGCTCCTTCTGGGAGGGCGTGCTGGGGACTGAGGGTATCGAACACCATTTCTGTTCCCCTCCACACGCCACTGACGGTCAGACTCAAGAGAAACAGAGCGAAGCACAGTGACTATCACAGAACAGCCAGTGGAGCTGGGACGCCATGTGCAGGGCGCCCCGGGCAGCATTTCCCAAGTGGCAGAAACTGCGTCCAGCCCACCAGAGACTGCCAAAGACCTGCCACGGGAAGGGAGGCTGAGAACGCATCTTGGCCCAGGCAGATGGTGACTGGCTGAAGACGAGTACTGGCACATACTGGGCAGCCAGGCCAGGCAGCAGTGCCCACAGCAGGACAAGGGCTTCTGCATCCTCTCAGCCTCAGGGTTTGCCCTCCTCTCAACTTCCAGGCCAGCCCAAGCACCACTGTCCTCCCTGCTGGTGTCCTGTGGCCACCTGCTCTGCAGAGAGCTCCTCTCAGCCATGCCCTAGGGCTCAACCTGCAGAGACCAAGCCCTGGCTCCGAATCCCAGCTCCAGTACTGACCAACACCAAGGCTTTGGTTGAGTGGTGGCATCGTTCAGGGCCTCAGCTTGCTCACCTGTAAAATGGGTGGCAAGTGCAAAAACATGTTGCCCACTATAGCAGCTAATGTTTGCTGAGCTCTTACTCTATGCCAGGCACTGGGCTAGACTTGGTCTTGCACGGTGTGTACTGCCAACATTCAGGGCCACATAAGCCTCTGTGGGGTTTCCTGGGCACTTCGGGATGTTCAGCAGCTGCCCCTGCCTCTACCCACAGGATCCCAGTGACATATTATGGCCAGCTCAGCCTGTCCTGGGGGTGAAGCTGGCGCAGCATGTGGTGCCAGGGATCAAACTGCGGTCCCTACAGTTACCTAAGCTTTCCTAAGCAGGTGCTTTAGACCACTGAGCCATCTCACCAGCCCTCAAACGGTATCTTCCTCCCTGGCTGAGACAAATTGTCTCCAGATACTGCCATTATGTCCTCTGGGGGTCTAAACTGCCCTTGTTCTAAAACCACTGTTCTGTGCCCATTAGAATGTCCACTGCGTAAGTGCAAAGAGCTTGTCTATGTGTCCCATCTGAGACTCGTATTTGATCTAAGTACTCTGGCTCAACTACCCCCATCCTGTTTCTCAAAGGACCAGGGGAGGGTGTAGGTGGCCCACGAATGCCATTTACAGGTCTAAGACATTGTTATGGCCTGTATCTAGATGACAACCCTCCCCACCCATGCCTCTTGGGCTCATAGGTGGGGCTGTTCAGAGCTGGCTGGATCTAGGGTTTTTGATAATGGGATATGGGTGTGTGGTACTGGGTTAGCCCACTGATTGGAATTAGCATAGTTCTGGGTGTGGATATGGAAGCCCCACCCTGGTATGGGTGGCGCCAACCAGTAGGCTTACAACCTGGATGCAACAGAGAGAAGCCAAGCTTGGTGCTGCTGCTGCCCTCTGCCTGCCATGCCATGAGCCATTCTTCCTCTGCATAGTCTTGTCCATTAGAAAAGTAACTAAGAAACATGCTCTGGGTGTTCTCCAAAGGGTTACTTTCTGTCTGTTCTAAACTCCAGCTTTGGTTCATTATTGTAGATCGCGCCTAGCACCAACAAAGCATAAATTATGTGCAGGGCACCATACTGAACATCATTTGCATATCCTGACTCATTTCCAGTGTACCAGGATCCCAGGAAGTGGTATGATTAGTCTCAATTCACTGAAGACCCCTCGAAGGCTCGAGCATGACAAATGACCTGCCCCAAGTCATACAGATAATTAAGAGAAGGAGCGAGGGCCAGGGACTCACACTTCAGGTCATCAGAACAGTAAGCTCCCTGCCAAGGGAGCAGCAAGCACATGGTGAGCACCTATGCTGGGCTAGCAGCACATTCAGCATCAGGGACACCAAGCCACATGAGCCCAGGAGGGAGCACGTCCTGAGCACCTACTGTGTGCCAGAGGCAACCCTGGACCAAAGACACCATGCTCAGGTGACTGAGGCAGCTCCAATACGAGGCAGAGGTGGTGAGGGCCCAGGGCTGATGAGGAGGTCTGGGGAAGAAGAGGGTCACGGGAACTTAGGGCAGCAGGAAGGGCCTTTCAGAGGACATATTCAAAGGAAAGGGCCAGCTCAAAATAATCTAAAGTCCATGCTTTGCAGGATAGTCAGGGAAGCAGGTGGCAACACCCAAACAGAGTGTGGCTGAAGACAGGGCCAACCCACACCGATCCCTGAGTGTCCATGGCTGCTGTGAAGGCCTGGAGGCAGGACTGTGCCTGGTGCAGAGAGAAACGGGGGAAGAAATCCGTGGCAGGGAAACGCACCACGCAGACACCCTGGGCCAGAGCTGCGCCTGCCTCGGCACACACACAGTGAAATCTCTTCTATGCCCCTGACTGACCTAGAAAGACGGGAAGCTCAACAGGGGCCCAGGCAGGGTCCTGCTCATGCCACCACCACCAGTCCATGCGCAGATATATGCACACAGCAGGTGGAGCAGCCAAGCCAGCATTGCCTCCCCTGACCCTCACCATTCCAAACAAAGAAAAGCCAGCACCTGTCTCACTCTACTATTTTTTTTTTTTTCCTTTTTTCTTTTTGAGACAGAGTCTCACTATGCAGTTCAGGCTGGCTTTGAGCTCACTTTCGTAACCCAGGCTGGTCTCAAGCTCGCACCGATCCTCCTTCCTCCACCTCCCAAGTGCTGGAACTACAGGTGTGCATCACCACGTCCAGCTGTCAGTATTAATTTGAAAGGTAACATGGTAATTATAACTACTGCACAATACATAAAAGGTAGGGCCCAAGAAACAGCTCAGTAGAATAAGCGCTTCCCTGGCAAGTGCAGAGTCCTGAGTTCAATCCCTGGTACCACAAAAAAAAAAAAAAGGATATAAAGGAGTCCTCTCTAGCCTCCTCCTCATTCTCTGCCTGAGGCCACCACTGAACATCTTGGCGCATGTCCTACAGTATCTTTCTCCACCCTGATGCATCCCATCATGACATAGATCTTAAATGTCCACAAAAGCCCACATGTTCAAGCCATGGTCACCAGCCCATGTGGCTATGAGGAGGTGGAACCTTTAGGAGAAGTCAAGTCACTGGCCCATTCCCTTGAAGGGATCACTGGATCCCAGCCCCTTCCTGTCTCTCTTGGTGCTTCCTGACTACCATGATGCAGACAGCCTCTGGGGCCGCGCTTTCCCACTGCCAACATCTACTGCCTCATCACCAACCTGAGAGTATCTGGGAGAACCATGGACTGAAACTCAGAAGCCATAAGCCAAAAATAAGCCTTTCCTCCTTTAAGGTGATAATCTCAGGTATTTTACCACAGCAACAGAGAGCTGTCAAGCACACATACCCAACAAAACAGCCCTTTCTGGGCTATTTATTCCTGAAAAATAGGCTCACACCCTACAATTCACTCTGCCTTTTTTTTTTCTTTTTGTGGGACCAGGGTTCAAACTCATCACCTTGCACTTGCTAGGCAGGCACTTATGCCACACAGCTATCTCCCCAGCCCTGACCTAGCCTTTCTTACTCAACTGTTGGGCATGGGCAGCCTTCATGTCCATTAACAGAAAAGAGGCACATTCTTTTTTTTTTTTAAGAATTTTTAAATTTATTTTATTTTTCTTGTTTCAGAACTTTTGCTTTTTTTTTAAGACTTTTTTTTTCTTGTTTCAGAACTTTTGTTTGCTTATGTATTTATTTTTATGGCTGACTCAGCCTGCCCTGAGGGCAGAGCTGGCGCAGCATGTGGTGCCGGGGATCGAACCGTGGTCCCTAGAGCCTCCCAAGCTTTCCTAAGCAGGCACTTTAGACCACTGAGCCATCCTGCTGGGCCCTGTTTCAGAACTTTTGTTTGTTTGTTTATTTTTGGCTTTTTGAGACAAGGTCTCACTATGCAGCTCAGGCTGGCCTTGAGCTCACTTTTATAGTCCAGGCTGGTCTCGAACTCGCACTGATCCTCCTGCCTGAGCCTCCCGAGTGCTGGGATTACAGGCGTGCGCCACCACGCCCGGCTGTTTATTTATTTTTATGGCCAGCTCAGCCTGCCCTGAGGGCAGGGCTGGCGCAGCATGTGGTGCCAGGGATCAAACCACGGTCCCTACAGCCGCCCAAGCTTTCCTAAGCAGGCACTTCAGACCACTGAGCCATCCTGCCAGGCCCCAAGGCACATTCTTTTAAACACCTGCTGTAACAATCCTATACTTTTTATATGTCAACGACCATAACTGTGCTGGCCAATTTTTGCATACTGAACACAACTGGAATAAACCTCTTCATAATTCACACCTTTCTGGACTTTTTGGTCCTTGTTTCTCTACTACAGAGACTCAAAGAAACTGATCCAAAGAATACTGTGGGTTTTTATTTTTAAAGATACTGTCAACTGAGGAGATAGCTCAGTAGAATAAGTACTTGCCTGTCAAGTGCAAGGACCTAAGTTCAATCTCTGGTTACAAAAAAAAAAAAAACTACCAAATGATTTTTCGCAAAAGACACCAGTTACTACCCCTGGCCCCAGGGTCATCTCTGGACAGCCCTGCCAGCCCTGAACTCCTAAGCGAGTGAAAGGAGACAGTGAGTTAACGGCCCTTCAGCAGTAGCTGCATGCAGTTCAGATTCCATAACATACATCGGGCGCAAGTGAGAACAGAGGGCCTGGGGACACAGACTGTCTACCTACAGCCCAGGCAGGACAAGGTCCCTTCCTCTCAGCCCCTCCCACCCAAACAAGCCGACTTCTGCTGGGCCGGCACAATCTTCACTTCTGAGATGGATTTCACACCCGGCCCAACAAAGATGTCTTTGTCACTTGGAAAGAGGTGCGGGTGCTGCCAGAACATTCTGGGTTCTGCTCATTTAACCTCCATGTGTGGGAGGTGGCGGGCAGAGGGTGAAGAGCAGGATGCTCCCATTGGGCTGACCTCAGGGGCGTGGCCACACTGGCAAGAGGGAGCTGCCCCAGATGTCCTGTCTGTCACTCACTCCCAAATTTATGCTGCAAATACTCAGAGCTTGTGCTGGCCCAGTGCTCCCAGAGCTCTGTACATGTGTCACAGCACACACTAGAAAAGTGACGCCACCAGCACACTGCGCAGATAGCTCACATGCCTCCTAACACAGAAGCAAGAGACCGGGCATGTCTACAGGGTCTCAACTACACAGTTCAGACTAACGTCAATCCTCCTGTTTTCAGTCTCCCAGGCACTGGGATTACAGGCCTTGTGCCACCACAGCCAGTCTCAACTGCCATCTCAGCACACCCTGGGGGTGGTACTGGCATGGCACGCCAGGGATGGAATCCCAGCCACTGTACTCCACTTAAGCAGGCACTTTAGCCCACTGAGCTATCAGGCTGGCCCTGTGTAACTCACTCTAATCACTCAAGTCCCCCAGTTCTAGCACCAGGGTGATCTCCTCCCTCTGCCTGTACAGCACCCCTGTGTGTTCCCCCACTCTGCCTTTTACCCCTGACTTTTCCCCTGGCTCACTGGCTAACAGCCACTGTCACTTTCTCATTCTTCCTGAAAAAGGTTTCTACCTCTGGGCCTTTGCACTTCCTGTTTGCTGTGCCCGGAAGCTCCCCTCCCCAACAGACTAAACGGTTCTTTCTGAGGTGACTCATGCAGAAGGCACAGGGCCTGGATTAAACCTACACTGTGAGGGTTCAGGGGCGACAAAACACACAGCAGAGTCTCCAATAAGAAAGTCTCCAATAAGAAAGGACACTTGTTGACGCCGGGCAGGCCTAAACCTCTCTGGCTCCGCAGCAGTGCACACCAGCACCCTCACCACCAGGCTCCAGGGAAGCTGCAGAGCTTGAAAAGTTTCCACTAAGCACGACACCCCAGCCACATTGGCAGTGGTGTTATGAGCACCCCCACAGAGCAGCAGGCTAGTCAGGGAAGACCTCCTAAGGAAGCAGGATGCAAGCAAGCCCACGAGGCACAGCACATAGGCCAGGTGGTAAGAGTTCCACCTCTGCCCCAGTCTGGGGCCAAAGGCCTGCACACTGGGTGGGGGTCCCAGCAGTGTGAGGCAGAAGCCACTAACCAGAAGCCCTACCCTCTCTGAATCCCAAAGCCCCAAGATCTTCCTTCTGGGAAGCCCTATTCCCCACTGGCAAGGGCACAAGGAAGGCTCTCACCAAGAACCAAGGGCTCAGGGGTGGGTGGTGATCAAGGCAGCCAATCAGAACCCAACCTCTGCATGGGGTTGGGCCCCTTCACTAGCAAGGCCACGCCCCTCCTGCAGCTTCCCTTCTTGTTGACAGTAACTGGGATGGGCTTTCTGCCACCTAAAATCAGTGAACACCAATGACTAGCCAGTCCAGTCAGGGGCAGGGCCCTATAGGCCAAGAAGACGCCCTGGGCAGCACCTAAGGGTTCCCCTCTATGCACATGGGAGCCCACTGCTTCCTCACAGAGGTCTGCGCTCACCTTCTCCCAAAGAAGCACAGGAGCAGGTAATACGACAGACCAGACGGATGTGGGAGGGATCTGTGTAACAGCTGATGTTGCAAAAAAGAAAAAGGACTGATTGCCCACAGTCCACAGGAAGTGGAAGTTGGGGTAACAGAATCAGCCCCTCTAGGTGAGCTCCCCCTCTCCTCCACGCAGAGAACCAGCCAGGCCACACATAACTGAAGACATTTCCACACAATGCCAGCCAGATCAGACAGATACAGGGAAAGTGGGCCTTGTCTTCTGGGAATGCACCCACAGCTGCATCCTCTAACATCGATGCTTCTCCACCCCTTACACAAGGGGTGCTGTCCTCCTCCACAGGGAAACTTGTCACCTGCTGCTTTTATCCAAACACACCACTCTCTCGGTCAGGCTTTGGGTTTCTCACTTGATAGAAACAGTATTTCTTTTTTAATTTTAAAAATTATTTTATATTTATTCTTTGCATGTTGTACAGGAGCTCACTACACAGGTCAGACTCATAGTGACCCTCCTCCTGTCCCTCTCTCAGACAGGAACTTTCTCTTAATAAATCTATTCTGCTCATAACTTCCGTTTGTTCCTAAAATTCATTCATCGGTTTTAGAGAACACGAACTCTTCAGGTTGAGGATTGTTTTCCCCTGCATCACTATCACTGAGCTACACTCCCATCCCCCACACAGAATCTTAAAAATGCACAACATTAAAATACAGAGTAAGGGGCCTGGAGAGATGGTTCAGAGGAATAAGCACCAACCTGACAAGTACAAAGTCCTGAGTTCGATCCCCAGCTCCGCATACCAGGTGGGCCGCCTCGGCCCCAGTTCCCCGGATGCAATAATAAATAAATAAATAAATAAATAAATAAATAAATAAATAAATAAAACAGAGTAAAAACTAGCAGCGCCCAAAGGGAAAACAGGCCATGCTGCACCCACAGACAGAGGCTACACCAAAACCCAGGGCCACAGGGAGCCTGAGCACCAGCAATAACCACCTCCAGGGGCAAAATGCAGGTGCTCAAATGCTCGAAGAGTGATTGGTCAATAAGTTGGATCATAAGTGAGGGGTCACAAGCCAACCCTCAGTCCACTAGAAAGTGCTAAAAACCCATGGGACACATTCTCTGAGCACAAGAGAATTAAGTTAGAAATCACTGGGCAATAAGTTATCTAGAAAAGCCCCTGTGTTGGGAAATCGATACAGCCAGAGAAGCTTCTGCTCCCCAGGAGTAGAACAGCGAGCACCTGACATGGACGTCCGGGAGGGGGAGGGGACGTGGGCAAATGCCCAGTTGTGGGTTCCTCCTCGGCCACTCAACCAGCAAATCATTTCAAGAGATGCTGGGGGATCTGCAGATGATATTAGAAAGGTCCAGTCCCCGGTAGAGGGAGAATGGCACCCCACTGTACACCCCACACACCATACTCAGAACAAAACTGAATGATTTCAACAGCCTGAGACCCCTCAATCAGGCGACACCCTGGACAGTGCCAAAGAGGGAACAGATTAAGATGCAATGGTTAGAACTGGGTCTCTGACAGTCCTGAGTTCCAATCCACCAGTCCTGAGATGATCTCTGAGATTCCTGCCCTTCAGTGAATGCCAGCTTCCGGATCCCTCCTCTTCACGTCAGTGGGACTACAACTTTGAATTAAAGCAGGCTTAGCTAATGATGTGTCACTGACAGATTAGGAAATACACACAAGTGTACAGAATTTGTAGCTATCATTAAGGTCTCAAATCAGTTGACTGTGGGTGGGCCTGACCTAATCAGGTGAAGCTTCAAAAGTAAATAGATGGGGATAAGTGAACAGATAGAGGTGGGACCAAGTCCTTCAAAAGGGAAATTTGAAATAAGAGACTCACCTACTAACTGTAAAAGGACCACACTAGGAAAGAACCACAGGACAAGATTCTAGCAGGTATCAACCAACCAATAGCCCACAAGCAATTGGGAACTTCAGTCCTATGACCACAGCCTAAAGCACAGCCTCCCTTCTGCAGCCTCAGATGGGACCACAGTCCCTGCCAACACCTTGACCTGAAACCACAGCAGAGCCCCAGTCACAGTCACACTATGCCCAGACCTCTGGCCCACAGACACCTCAAGAAAATACAGGGGTGCTGCTGTGAGCCGCTAAGCTCAAGGCCATCTCTTTGGCAGCAACAGGTAAGTGGTGCACCAGCGCTGCTGTGCTCAGGCGCGACCCCTCGCCTCCCTGGGCTCCAGGGTCCTCCTCTGTAGCACTTCAAGGTACAAATGAAGCCAGGGCACAAGCGCCTCACTCGGCAGGCAGTAAGCAGCCTGCTCTGTGTCCTCGAAGCCTGTGGAGGGATTCACTGCACAGGAGGGGAACAGCCTCGAGGTGTGTGCAAGAAGCTTTTGTCCACCATCCAAGGGCTTCCTCAGAAAACAGGGGTCCAGCATCTTTCAGCCCCAGACAGCCCTGCTCCTACTGCCCCAGCTTCCAGGGCAGAGGCCACTAGGACAAGACAAATTTGGTGGCTTATCTCAAGTTTCAAGAAGAAGCTGAGACAGTCTGCTCCAGAGGACATTCTGTAACTGCCCTTGTGCAAAAGGCAGGGAAATTTTTGAAACATTATTAAACAGACCACTGCCTATTACTGAGGCCTGACCCTGGGCCAGACACTGAGCCAAATGTCCCAACCCATTTTACAGACAAAGAACCCAAGGCCCAGCTCCTTGTCCACAGTCACAAGGCCAGTGAGGTGCAGAGGCCAGCAGCAGGCCCTGAAGGTCTGGTCCAGACCCTGGATACTTGCAGGTAATGCAGAATTTCTCAGACACCAAGTCCCCTCCACCCACCCACTATATCTTTGGGTACATTAGAGAACGCCAGACTATCTTAGTCCCCAAGACTGCATAAAAAAATGCTTAACAGTTACATAATTCGAAACAATTATGTAATGAGGCATAAACATCCGTACAGAGGAAAAAACATTTTTCTCACTCAACAAATAGTGAATGAGCATTTCTGATGTGTCAGGCATCACCCCTGAGGGTAGAGAGTCAAAGGGAATGAAAAAGATCTTAAGTCCCCATCCTGGTGAACTTAACATTGGGGTGATGGAGACAGACAACACACAATAAATAAGAAAAATACTGCCAGGCGTGGCGGTAAACGCCTGCAATTCCAGAACTCAGCAGGCTGAGGCAGGAGGATCCCTGCGAGTTCCCAAGGCCAACCTGGGCTACAAGGTCTCTGGAGACAGACAGACAGACAGACAGACAGACAGACAGACAGAGACCGAAACAGGAAAAAGAATGGGGGAGAAGGTGAGGAAGAGGAAAGGATTGAAAGGAGGGGAAGGGAGAGGAGAGGAAGGAAGAGGAGGGGAGAGGAGGGGAGGGGAGGGGCGGGGGGAGGGGAGAAAGAAAGAAAGAAAGAAAGAAAGAAAGAAAGAAAGAAAGAAAGCAAGCAAGCAGAGAGAGAGAGAGTGGTTGGGAGGGAGGGGAAATCTAAAGTGCCAAGCATGGCAATACACCCCAAGGAGCCCAGATACGCAGGAGGGTGTGAGGCAGGGGATTACAAATCTGCGTCTAGTCTGGGGAATATGGCAAGCTTAAAAAATTTTCACAAGGGCTAATGGGATATAGTTCAATACCCAGTGTGAGCCTGCTCCAAAAAACAAAAACAAAGAAACTAAAAATCCATTGTATCACCTACTGGAAAAAACGTGCAGGAAAGAAACAGGAAGTGGCGTGGTGACAGGAGAGGACCTGGCTGAGCAGAAAGGAGGGGAGGGAGCTGAGCCAGAGGGGATTCAAAGGAGCAGAGGTGAAAAGGCCCTGAGGCCGAGCACCCGTGGAGAGTTTGCTGGGCAGATGTGTCAGCAGGTGGGTGAATGACAGGATAAGAGTGAAGGAGAGAGAGAGCAACAGAGAGAGATGGGGATTGCACAACTCTGAATAGAGACAAAACCGCTGCACTGCACACTTTGAAAAGGCATACTTAATGGCATTTGGCTCATACCTCAATTTTTAAAGACTATATGAGAGGAAAAAAAAAAAATAGTAAGAAAAAAGAGGGGAAAACTCATAGCAGCAGCTCCTGCGGCATGTCCCAGGCCTGCATGCTGAGCAGGTCACAACTGACTTGGAGCCCAACCAGGTCCCCCAGCTGTGTGTATGTGTAGAGAAGAGAATAAGGAGAGCCAGAGAAAGTAGGGCGCCTCGGGCCCGGCGGGATGGCTCGGTGGTCTAAAGCGCCTGCTTGGGAAAGCTTGGGCGGCTTCAGGGACCGCAGTTCGATCCCTGGCACCACATGCTGTGCCAGCCCTGCCCTTGGGGCAGGCTGAGCCAGCCATAAGAATGAGTGAATAAACAACAAAAGTTCTGAAACAAGAAAAATAATAATAATAAAAAAAAATTTTAAAAAGAAAGTAGGGCGCCTGGGACAGGCCTCCTGGGCTCCTGACAACTTGGCCACCTGTAGGCCACAGTGTTTGTCCCTGGCAAGTGGGTGTACACGAGCCCCCTCCAGGGCAGAGGCAGGAGCTGAGCTACCAAGGGTGCTGTTTGCTAGCTGTGAGCAGAGGGCGGAGTCGAAGCTCCCGCAAACAGTTTTTAATCAGGCATTCATGAGCTTAAGCATGAGCTTCCTGAACAGAAAACAAGGGCCCCTCCCCCATCGCAGGAAGCAGGGCCCACCTTACAACCTCGGGCCTCCCTCCCGCACAAGGGTGGCTTCTCTCACTTCTGGTCCTCACCCTGGCGGCAAAGAGCAGCCCAGGCTCCTCCCTGGGCAGGGCAGGCTCTGCTGGCAGCCCTCAGGGACCCTGCCTTGATCACCTGGTGTCACACACCCACAGGCAGTGAGACCTAACTGAAGGCCGACCATTCCCGGGTCACAACAGGCAGGAGACCTGTCCAGAAGAGGTGAAGGAAAGTCACTCTCTGCTCTATGCTCTATGCTGTTCCGGGCAGGAGGCTGGGGTAGCTGCTGAGACCCTGGGAAGACGGCTGCTCACACCTGGCTTTTAGATCGACAGCTGGACGCTGCCACACCCAGGCTGCTAACCCCAGAGCTCTTCACAGCTCGAGAAAAATAAACCCACACTGCTCATGTGCCCCGCCAACCACACAATCCCATCTCGCCCCCTGATCTCATCGGGGCAATCTCATCTCCCCACCAGCAAGCTCGGCTTGTTTTTGTTTTTTGATTGTTATCCTGTGGATGGAATGCAGGGCTTCACACAGGCTATATAAACGCTCTACTGCTACACTACATCCCCAGCCCTTTTTTTGTACTTTGTGACAGGGTCTCAAGTTTGTAATCTTCCTGCCTCAGCCTCTCAGACTGCTATAGGATTAGAAGCATGCACCACCCTGCCTGAGCCCCACTCTGGCCCCTTACTGTTCCTCCAACAATCTAACGAAACCCCTGTGCCAGGTCTTTGAATCTGTATCTCCCTCAGCCAGCAACAGGCTTCTCTTTCCACTGCCCCCTCTGCCTCTTGAGGTCCCAGGTTAGACACCACCTCCTCACAGAGGCCTTCTTTCACCACCTTATCTAAAGATGACATCACTATCACCACCATCACCATTTAATTTCCTTCTTGGTATGTCCACTCCCCAGCTGTAGGGAATCCAGCAGACTTGACCAGTTTCAGCCCAATAACAGCACATAGCAGGGCCTCAGCAAAAGTCATTACAGTATTACAATAACGCTTGCAAAACTGGGTGTGGCATGCACACCTGTAATCCCAGCATTTGGGAGGCTGAGGCAGGAGGACCAGTGTGAGTTGAGACCGGCCTAGGCTACAAAAGTGAGCTCAAGGCCAGACTGAATTGCATAGTGAGATCCTATGTCAAAAAGACAAAATAATAATAATAATAATAATAATAATAATAATAATAAATGCTTGTCATTTTGAATCCCTTTTGTTGCCTGAAGATTCTAGGGGTAGGGACCTTGACCATTATCTTCCAGTCTGGCACACAGTAGGACCTGGCACTTAGTAGGTGCTTAATATCTATTTAGGGAATAAATAAGTGAATTAATGAATGAAAGCATCCACTGTCTAGGTCCTTTGACCTCACTCCTCTTCACAGAGCCTCCTCACAGTGGGGAATACAAGGACCCAGATCCTGGTGACAGCTACCTGCCCACACCAGCCTTCCATGGCTCCAGTCAGGCCAGCTTGAAATAGCCTAACCTCCCCTGGCTTAGAATCAAGGGATCAGCTTGCAGTTCCACCCTGGGGAAGGAACCAGGCCGTAAACACAGATTGAGTGTCCGACTATAAGACAAAAGAGGAGCAGGCAGAGTCCCTTCTGTTCCTGAAGAAGCCAAGAAAACACGTTTCCAAATCCAGCCAGCGCTGCAGGACTGGAGGGCTCCCTTCCTCCCTGGACTTCTCCCTGGAGGAGAAGTGAACGTGGGAGTCCCTGCAGCCACGGAGAACAGCGATCACCCCTGCTCCACAACTGAGAAAGTAGGGCTCGGAGAGGCACAGAGTTCCAACTCATATCACCCAGGGGTGGCGACAGCCCGATGGCCCACTGCTGGGTGAAGCAGACAACAGCGGAGCTGGTAGGTGCAGGAGGATTTGAACCAGTGGCTCTCAACTGGGAGCTACTCTGTACTGGTACCAGGGCTACACGGCAGTGTCTGCAGGCAGTTACGACTACCCCTGTAGGGACAGTGCTAGCATCCAGCAGATGGAGGCCAGAGGTACTGCTGAACACCCTACAATGCACAGAACAAGTCGTCCAAATGCCCGGAGTGCCGAATGCTGGGAGAGTAACAGAATTTGCTTCCTATCAGCTGCTAGCGCTGGAAATGTCCTCAGCGGAACTTTCTGGCTAAAACACAAATCCTCAGAGAAGGATGTGGGCCACACAAGCCTTCTCACTGGGGCTGTGAGACAGAAGCCTGACAAGCTGTAGGGTCACTGCCCTTTATCAGGTCAGAGGGCTCCCTTGCCCTCTGTGGGCCACAAACTTGTCTCTCCAGGAAACAAGGAGGTGCAGCACAACTCCACGCTAGCAGCAAGCTCTTTGTCCCTACACCCTGGGCAACAAGCAGGCTGGCCTCACCCTGTGCCTGAGGACAGGCTGGGCACACCAGAACAACAGCTCAGAGGGCCTTGTCTGTTAGCAGAAAGGAAAGAAGTCACACAAATCTGAGAGGGCAAGCTCTCCTGTGCCAGGCAGGCCTGCTGAAGAGACAGCTTGCAGGGAGAGGAGGCTGCTGAGCAGAGGATGTGGGTTTCTCGATGGAGGGAGGGGCCCCAGGCCCAACAGGCCTTCAGCTCACCGGCTGATAAAGGGGGCACTCTCTAGTCAGGGGTGCCCTGAGGTCTCACAAGCAAGAACACCAACGCCATCCATCTCTGAAAGTGACAGATAAATGGCTAGCCGGACCCACACCAGGATAATGGTGAATGGGCCTCCAGTGTGCCCTTGTGAAGAACCCACTCATTCGCATGCATGAGACCGCATCTCCACGAGCGGACATCCTTCTGAGAAGCTCAGGGATCACATGTACCCAGCTGACATGTACCCTTCTCCCAGCCTAGCACATTGCCTGGAAGGTGCAGCAGATGCCTCAGAAATACCTGCACTCTGAGCAGAGAAATCTAATGTCTCCATGGCTTTTCCTGTCCACAGTTCTATTTGTCAAAAACAAAACAGGGGAGCCCATCAAGCCCCAGTGACACTTAGGTTTTTCTCTTCAGGAGCTTCTTCCAACTTCCTGATCCAGGGTCTGTGCTGTCCCAGAGATGGGATAGTTTGGACCTCTTAGCTTCACTCGTACCCACCTAGGCTGCTGGGCAATCTCACAAAGCACAGCACCATGCTGCCACACCTCCGGGCCATCGTGGTAAAGCCTGTTGGCTACACGGCCAGGGGTTCAAATGCCAGCTCTCTCAGTTGTGTCATCTTGGGGAACTGGCTCGGCTTCTCTGTGTCTTTGCTTCTGTTGTAAAATGGGAAGCAAAAGAACACCTGCAACTTCTAACTCCACACAGAAAGCAGCTTACGTACAGCTACCAGTACGTTTTAGCAAGCTGGATGCTCAGTGACCACTCCTGTGGTCCCAGCACTGAAAGAGACTGAGGCAGGACAATCTCGAATTTGAATGTAGCCTGGATAACACAGACTCTTAGTGAGGTACTGTGTTAAAATAAAAAATAGAAAGGCTTAGGGGTGCAGCTCAGTCTGAAGAGCCCAGATTCAATCCCCAGTAGAGGAAAAGTGTCACCAAGCTAATCATTATTACTATCATTGTTATATTAATCTAAAAACCATGCTGAAAACAATATTTCTTCCTGTCAGTATTTTCTTTCAATATGTACATATCCATTATTTTATATGAAATGAATTATTACAAGGAGCATTTCTTAGCATATGTTTTTATCTTTCTGTTTCTTTCCCCACAAGACACATAAACTTCCATCCTTTTCTTCAAACTCCTGTAGTCTTCCACATACATATTAAATATTACAATTATTCTTTATTTTCCAAAAGGAGAACTATGTGACACATACTTGTTAGCATCATACTGTGTGTAAAAAAAAAAAAAAAAAAAAAAAAAAAAAAAAAAAAA
>PVJA010022914.1:0-33674 GCA_004027025.1 Myocastor coypus
TCCTCCTCCTCCTCCTCCTCCTCCTCCTCCTTCTTCTTCTTTTTCTTCTTCTTCGTTCTTCATGTATTTAGGACAGAGTGTACAGGATATTCAGGGTCTCACTACTAGGTCACACTCACAGTGATTCTCCTGTTCTCAGCCTCCCAAACTCTGGGATTATAGGTGCGCACCACCACACCATGCCCAGTCTCAATTGCTGTTTCAGTGCACCCTGGGAGTAGGGCCAGCAGGGCAAGACCAGGATCAAATTCTGGCCACTGTGCTCTGCTGAAGCAGACACTTTAGTTGGATGAGCTATCAGGCAGGCCCCCACTTTTTTTTTTAAATCTCCTACCCCAAAGCAGCCTTTTCAACTTTCTAGTTCAATGGGAAGCAAAAGGCCCTGCTCACAGCCCAGAGGGTAACCACTCTCTACCTTGATGGCCCAGTTCCAAGGTTCCTAGGAAGAAACTACAGGGCTCTGATGCTCCTGTTCCCAGCACTGAGCTGACCAGGGAGCGTGAACGCTGAGGTGGTGGGGCAGGGCCTAAGAAAGGGGAGAGCTCGGGTTCCAGTGCTGAAAGTGACGAATGCCCAATATGAAGAGAAATCCAAAAGAAGCGGCAGAATTTCTGTTCCCTCTCTCTCACCCCCAAGTCAGCCAGCCAGGCCTAAACAGTCACCTTCTCTGTCCTTTGTGCCCCGGTCCTTTCTCCTGTCTTTGTGATCCTTTCAGTGCTAGCTGTCTTGTGCACTGTCCTAAAATAGTTGATGGGACCTGCTGCTTCCGAGGGCCCTTCTGTAGCACGTGCCCGCGCAGCTGTGTCCAAAGCTCATAATCATTGTCTTGGTTACTTTTCTCGTTGCTGAGACAAAATACCCAACCCCCAAAGCTAAAGGAAGCTCACAGTTTGTGGAGGTTTCAGCCTGTGATTGGCTAGCTCCAAGGCACAGTGGCACATGGCAGACAGCAGCAGCTCCTGGCGGTGGAAGACAACAAAAGAAATAAGAGAGGAGACAGACGAGACTCTTTCTGTTCCCTACATTGTGTGCAGAGCAGCGGGGACAGCCTTCACATCCAAAGCCCCCGCACTGGACCATGAAGCACTCACAAACCCTGGGCTCAGCACACGCCCTAGCTCTAGCCTTGCAAGGGTCCACCTGTGACTGTGTAGCACATGGCTTTGGAAGGGACGTCTAGACACAAGCCATGAGGTGGAGTGAGAAGAGACCGAGAACTAGTGAGGTTTACACTTGGATCGATAGAATTAACACTGAGGAAGCAACTTCACCAGCCCTCAAGAAGGACAGAAATCCAGAGAGTAGCTTCTTAGGACTGCAGGGAGGCAGGGGAAGCCCTACAGTTCTGTAGCTTTGGGGCTAGGAGCCCCCAGCCAGTTATGGCAAGCTGCCTTACCATCATCTGTTTTACCTACTTACTTTTTAAATGGGATTTCACTGTGTTGCGCTGTGTTTGCTAGCTAGATCCCTATTTAACTTGGTTTAGTAATAGTATTGAGGTCATCCTGGTGGGTGTGGCTCAGAATCGCACAGAACTCTGCACTGTCCATGCTGAAGAGTAGGGACATACAAAGTATAGTCAACAGTGAGAGACACTGCTGCTGAGACTGCCTGTGAGTCCGCATGCTGTAGCTACTTTGAAAGTATGTATTGAAGTCACATTACTGGAGGACTTAGGACGCTCATAAAGAATGGGACTTGGTCTTCAGGACGGTTGGCCAATTGGAGTTCTTGGGATCAAGCAGTGACAAGCAATGTTTGTTTTAGAAAGTTTCCTTTAATGCTTGAAGAATGACTTCAAAAAAGAGGTAGATACACCAAAAAAGAGAGTCAAATTTGCACAGTGAGTCTGGCATTTTGTGTATGGAATATTAGAGCGTTCATGAAGGTGATGGCAATAGAAATATACACAAGAGATGCACTTTTTGAAAATAGGAATGAACTTTCTGCACGTCTTGGAATTAAGGAGCGTCATTCCCTTAATTGCCGTCCACAAGGTGACTCTTTCCTCGTGTCCCCGGCTGTGGTGGCTCCCTCTGCTCTTCGTGATCTAGAAGTGGGCGTTGTGTTGTAACTACTCATCCTCATGTGCGCTCACCCCGTACACCTCACAGAACCCCGTCGTGTTGTAGAAATGTTTGTAAACTCAATACGCTACTTCAGGACGTAGAGCAGAAGAGTAGAAGAACAGAGGAGCTTTGGGCGAATGCCAAGGAATGTGATGGGATATGTGACTCGAGAAAAATATCACCGATGTTTGATTTAGGCATCTGGCACTGTGGGGCTGAGAGGACACAGATACGTGGGAGGGAAGGGTGGAAAGAAAAGAGAGGCTGGTGAGAGGATACAGGCTTTCCGTTAGCAAGCCGGGGCTTTTAGTGAGCCATTTCCCAGCATAGCGATCATGGATAATAAGAATGTATTTCCACAACTGCCAGAAAGGGGAGATTTTAAATGTTGTCACCATAGAGGAGGAATAAAAGGTGAAGTGTTGAATGTATTAATAAGCTTTATTTAGTCCTTCCACAATTTCACTAATATCATAACATTGCATCACAAATAGGTACAACTATTGCCAGTTAAAATAAAATAAAATTTTGAAAAGATTAAAATAACTGAAGGAGGCTGGTGAGATAGCCCCATGGACTAAGGGCTGGTCTAGGCAAGTGCAGGAACCGACGTTCAATGCCCGGCACCACACGTCATGCCAGCCCCGCCCCTGAGACTGCAAGAGGTGGTGCCTGTCTCCAAGCCCAGCACTACGGAGGCTGAAAACAGGAGGATCCCTGTGAGTCTGGGCTGTGTAGTGAGACTCTGTACCAAACACATAATGAAAAAAGGAAAAGAAAAAAAAAACAGTAATTAGAGGACTGGATCTAAGTGTCCGCCTGGCAAGTGCGAGGAACTGAATTCCAGCCCTGGTACTGCATGCCATGCCAGACCTGGAACTCGGGGCACACCGTGTCTGCCCCAGAACCAGGCATGATGGCACATGGCTGTAATCCCAGCACTGGGCAGACTGAGACAGGCGGATCAGTATGAGTTGCAACTGGTAGCAAGACCCCGCATTAAACAAATAAATAACTGGTAGACACAGCAGAAATATATCTATATTGCTGTATATCTCCATCAAATATATGTGCATGTATACATATCTAGGTATATGCATGCGTGCATGTGTGTGTGTGTGTGTGTGTGTGTATGTGTGTGTGTGTGTGTGTGATATCTTACATTCACATGCACGGAGGGAAGGTGAGAGGCCAGCTAGAGAAGAATTGGTGGCAGGGGTTCAGTTCGGTGGCACAGTGCCTGCCTGGCAAGAGAAACGTCCCGAGGTTGGTTCCTGGTGCCAAAGAAAAGGCAAAGGAGAAGTTATATAAAGAAGAGAGAAGAAAATTCAAAAAGAAGAGTCCGTAAATGCTTTTCTCGCGGAGACTTCCTTTCAGTCTTCCCTTCGCTGTGGTTGGGGGCCCTCTTACCCCGCTTTTCCTGTAACATGTGAGCTCCTCTAGCCAGGTCTTCCTTCTGCGTAGCGAGGTAGCGCTAAGTGCACCATCCTGCTCTAGTAACTCTGCTGCTAGGCAAACACATGATCGGAGGAATGGCAAGAGCCCAGGAGCATGGGGTTTTCAAGATGCAAAATATTTACTAATACTGGGAAGATGAACGCTCAGTAATATTAGATTAGGTCATTTTCCCTAAAGTGTGCTATACAGCAATTAGATACCTCAAGAAAAACTGAATAACACGCGCAATTAGGTGTCATGGGGGACTTTTGCTACTAATCATAAGGCACTTGGAGAGAAGTGACAGCTCCTCAAAAGTCATCTTTCATGCCCTGAAAAAAAATAACATGAAGACTGCATGCTGTAAATATTCTACCCTATAAGAGATTTAAAACATATTCCCCTGCCCCCGTCCTGAGAAGTAGGTTGGCTAATTAAAATGCAGATGTATAAATCTTAGTAGACCTCATTTTGAAACCCTGCAGCCTGAGCGTAGTAGGACTCTTACTCAGAAGTCTCAGTTTGCAAAGTGGTTTCAGTCATTTCAGAACGTGGGTCAGAGAGACAGCATGGACCTGTTTTAATGAAATGGTTGTGGTATTTTGGACAAGCGAGAATATACTGCCCTGCTAAGTCAGTCCAGCTGGTTTTGTTTATAGGTTACTTAGAAAGAAAGGGCTCTTAAGGTGTTTGTCCATCAAATTTAACATGTTCTTCAATGCTGGGAGTAGTTTAGGTCATTTCTTTGAAATAGTTTAAGTTTCTTGCACAGATCCCAAGTAGTGCATACAGTGAAAGGCT
The DNA here is from genome assembly GCA_004027025.1 of Myocastor coypus. Taxonomy (NCBI): domain Eukaryota; kingdom Metazoa; phylum Chordata; class Mammalia; order Rodentia; family Myocastoridae; genus Myocastor; species Myocastor coypus. The sequence goes on from PVJA010022914.1 coordinate 4,308, forward strand.
CTACATAATTTCTGGATCAACAGCGAAAGCGTTGTATATGGCGAAGGGGCTGAACCTCAGCTTCGTTCCCCGTTACCGTCACTGTTCTGTCCTTCTGACACCACAGCTGGCTCAGGGAAGGGACAGTTTGAGGACAAGCATAGACAGAATCTGTCATATTCATTAGCAGTGTGCAATGGTGGTAGTGTGGTAGGCGTGGCAGCCGCCCAGCTGCTGGGCTCCAGGAAGCTGGCAGAGTTGCCATAGTGAGTTGTGGACCTGCGGTACAAAGGAGCCCAACCAAGTGGACGTTCTGCACAGGACGGGGAAGCTTGGCAGGCGGCCCGTAAGTGACGGCACTGGCAGGAGGAGTCCCAAGTGCTGGAAGCATTGAAGTTATTGGGCAGAACATCTCTGGCTGTAACCGTGGGCACCGCAGTGACAACTATATTCACTAGAAAACGAAACTACAAGTCTGGTTGGCATGCAATATGGATCACTTTTAAGACAGGCAATAAGTTCCGTGAGGGATTATGGTGAGCCACAAAGATCATTTGAGTCTTCATGTATAATGTAGGAGAATGTAGCTTGAAGGAATTATAAGATTTGGTTAAGTAAGTGGAAAACAGAGACATTCCAGTTTTATCCCAATTTACAATAAAACGCTTCAGTCCCCGAGGTGTTTTCTTAAAAGAGAAGTAGAACATGATTTAAAAACTGGAAAGATGTAAATTCTGCACCACTGCACAAGGACAGCAGCGTGTGCAAGGCTGCACTGAGGCAGCTGGATCAAGTTCCGTTACATGTGTGCTGCCTGGGATGTTGCTGGCGCTGGTTAGCAACCTGCAAGAATGTAGCCCTGACTGCCATCCTTGTGCAGAGCACGGTTGGCCCTGGACGTCCCCGGGTCCGTTGCCACTGGCCCCTGCGTCCCATGGGCGCCATGTCTAAGGCTGTGCTGTCGTGAAGTTGTGTACACTCCATCCTTGCATCAGGCCCCAGCTCCTCTGTGGCGGGGGTCCACCTCACAGGGGGAATGGCGCAGGTGAGGCTGCAGGGTAGCCCCGGGGGCTTCGTTCACTGCAAATATCCCCCCTACCCCTTGAATCCGGTGGACCCCACCTGGTAACTGCTGGTAATGCGTGTGCCAGGGAGAGGAGATCCCTCTCTTGGCGCCTCTGTTAGTTTTAGGAGAGAATTATTAAAGCCCAGAAACAAGTGGCAAAAGGGATTCAGAGAGCAGTAAGAAATGCTCAAAGCCAGTAGAGCAGTCCTCTGTAATGAAGAGTGTTCACTTTAACCTCCTGCCTACAATTTAAAAAATACAAAATTTATTTTTATGGGAATAAGTTCAGTAAATTATAGTCTTGAGTTGTACTGCATGAGAAACATTGAAAATACTTTTCCTCATATCCAGCTTTGTACAACAGAAGCCCAGAGAGGCTGAGCTCAGTCAGTGGTCAGGCTCTGGCCTAGAGCCTGGGTCTTCTGAACCCTTGCTACGACTCTACATGGAGCTTTCACTAGCTGCGGAGCGAGGCGGGCAGGAAGGAAATGCAGGGCACGAGGAGGCCCAGGGCACGCGCCAGTCCAAGCCTGGGCCCACAGCAGGAGCCCAGAGTGAGGAGGAGACAGCTGCTAAGAGGCGGAGGCTGGAGCGGTGGAAACCCCGTGGGGCTAAAGACGAGAGGGTGGGGCCAAGGGCAGCAGAGCGCAGGAGGGGGGGCTGGCGTCAGCAGAGCGTGGGCTGCGAGCTGGGCTCTGCCCTCGCCGCTCTGATGCCCCTTACTTCATCTTTCAAACTCAGCCTCCCTGATAATACCATGTTGGATAATTTTATAAGCGAGAATATATCAAGCACATAGTAGGTTCTGGAACCAAAAGACGGAGGGTTTTAACAAGCCCGGTTGTCACGATGCAAAAACTCTGTAAACTTTTCAGACTTGTTGTATTGTGCCTATCTAATGAATAATACCCACGATGACGAGAAGCCTGGCGAATGACGGGGACACACCCACAGCAGACAAAAGGGAGGTCGCTGTAGCTCTCTGACAGCAAGCCATTTGCTCAGCAACGGAAGGGCAGTGTTTTTGCGACTCAAGTTTATAGAATATTAGTTAGTGATTGTCAAATCAGAAAAGCACACGAAGTGTGACGTTTTGGTGCATCCAAATTATATAATCTGAGTAGAATCAAGACTAAAAAACGGAATGCAGAGTTATCCTTTGAGCTTCTTTCTCTCCGTTTTCATTTTAGTAGGGCATACTTCCGGCACAGGATGATCATGCTTCCTGCAGGGATTTGCTGCCTGTGTCCGACACATCCTGGTTCTTTTCCTACCCTTTATCCCTTAATCCTCTTCCCTAGGAGAAAGGTCTGTCTGTCTCCCTACTTCTTACTATGCATCCTTTACTTTGCTATGCATAGATTTCTTTGAGTTACAACTGATTGTTCTTAATCCCTCTGGTCTCAGTTGTGGTAAGCTACACTGTCATATTGTATAAAGAAGCTGGCATTCTTTGAAACAATGCACCATTGCTGTAGTCTGCAAAGTCTGAATAGCATACTGAGGGCTGACCTTGGTGCTATCTGGTCATAGAATCACCAGAACCTACAGGTGGATAAACAGGTGGATCCTCTGCTTGGCAAATCTCCAGAAGTTTCCTGTTTGGCAAACGTGCAGAGACGCCTAGAAAGCTGTCTTTCACATCATTACTGATAGTTCTTGTGACTGCAGACATCTGCCCTGAAATGACCTGGCTGTGACTTTAAAAGGCAGGTGCTTGGCTTTCCCTTTTACTTGTACTGATACTAGAATCATTAGAGGATTTGTTGAAAAATGAATTTTTAATTAGACCTATAGTGGTTTCTCTGAAACTCACTGTTTTCAGGTAAGACTGTTAATAAGCGAATTTTTGCTGTGGCTTTATCTCAGATGACTATACATAATAGAACCAAGCCAGATGGTGCTTGGAATTCATTGCATATCATGGAGATTGGGGAATTTTTCCAAATTTCACATTTCTCTCCTAAAAATGCACCATGCCTATGGTGGATATTGTGCAGAGATGAAGAACTAAAACTAATTATGTGCTTGAGCGCCTCTCTAATTTTTTTTTAGGAAAATGCATTTTGCATATGTCCCTTTGTTGCAGATATTTATGTCTGATTCACTTCTCATTATTTAATTTTTATTTGATTTCAATAGCTGAGTATATTTATTTGACAGGTTGAACAACATCCACCTAAAGTAGAGAAATAACACGAAGCTAAATGTACATATTTTAGTTTTATAGCAAAGTCACAGTACACAAAATGTGTGTCCAGGGAAAAATGAAAGGTTGTATTTCATGGGCTCCTCCATGGCTTGCTGGACTCTTTAAAAAGTGTGGATGCCAACAAGGACCCTTTGTTTTAATAAGTTAGAGAGGTGGGTATGGGTGCCCAGTGGAAGAGCTCAACAGCCTACTTAGGTATTCATGTACATGGACAGGACAGGACAGCGAGGAGCTTGGCCACTGTAGGGAAAGACACAAAGAAGTCAACGGTGACAGATGCCGTAGCTGACTGATATGGGGAGGGAGAAAAGTTTTACAAATGTTTTCCTTGCTCATATGCAATATTGCACACTACATCCAGCTTCCCCATAAAATTCTGGCAAGACAGACAGACAGACAGACGGACAGATGGACAGACAGATGGATGGATGGATGGATGGATAGAGAGGTAAAAAGATGATACATGTCTAGATAGATGATGAGAAGACAGATAAATAGATGAAAGACAGACAGACAGACAGACGCTCTCTAATCCTTTTGTCATTGGTTTTCCTCCATTCCTACCCCCCCATCCTGTCCTACAGAGTTGAGATGGGTTCTCGGCAAGAACTGGGTGGGAAAGGTCACAGAGTTACACCAATTCTGATTACACAGATATGAGACCCAGTGGGTCCCACGCTGAGTGTACATACACGATTGGGTGAAGCTACTTGCTGGTTCTATAATTCAATATTTGAAACTCTCCCCTTTTTCATTTCTATGAAACCAAGTAGGACTGAATGTCAAGCTCTGTCTCTTTCTTTCCAGTCCAGTTTGTCAAATCTGCTTTCTCCACCCTTAGATATGCTTCAGATTTCTATCCTGGGCTCCCTTAACTTCTCACCTCAGTTATCTTCCCAGAGATACCCAGTCCACAGTCAGGGTCTCAGATCCTGCCCTGTGGCTGCTGTGTTGATCTTTCCCCAATCTTTCAAGTCTGGATACCTTTGCTGGGTTCCAGACTCGTATATTTGACTTCCACCGGCATTGTCCACATAGATGTCCCACTGTCGCCATCGTTGCTGTTCTGCTACCATGAACTGCTGCCCTCTGCCATGTGCCAGTCTGCCTTGGAGCCAGCCGAGTAAGGGCTGAAACCTCCAGTAACTGAGAGCTAAATAAAGTTTTGCTTCCTTCATTTCAGTTGTCGGGTATTTGTCCCAGGAAGGAGAGAAGAATAACTGAGACACAGTCAAAGATAGTAAATCTTAAGATTGGCCATACAGAATCTGCAAACCTTTATTCATTTTCAAATAACAATGATCCGTTTTCAAATGCAAACTACTTGACATTAATAATAGCATTAGCTTGCATGCATGTCTAGATGTAAAGTCGCGCGAGGTTTCTTGCTCAGTGGTAAGTGTATCTTCACATATCTGTTTACCAAATTTTCAGTAATAAAATAAGTTGTTGTTTATTTGATGAGGAGAAAGTGTGTAAACTGTAGCAAAGAAAGCAGGAGAACAGAAAACAGGAATTCTCACAAAAGATATATTTTTAACCGAAAAATCTGTAACTATAGTGACTTGGATGGAGGAAATGTCAGCAAAGCTATGCCACAGAGAAGACATTGAGTTACCAGTTCTTTCTGCGCTTGTGAGCTTAGTGTCTAAGCAACACACTACTGTAACCTCTGGCTCTTTGAGCAACACAGTGTGTTTTCTGAGATTAACTCAATGAGGTCAATATTTAAATGAATAATGAGACATCTTTTAGAAACTTTTTGATTATTTATCTCCACTATTGCTACTACAAGTCATAGGAAGCTTCTAGAAGGCTTTCTAATTCCACATCAATAAGTCCCTGTTACAAAAATGATTTCTTTTTTGGTAAGAGTAAGTCCAATTTAAATGTTTTGGTTTAGAAGGTCATTGCATTTCCTGCATAGATTGAGCTTGCTTAAGACCACTACAAGGAGGGCATCATCACTGAATTTGGGTAAAGATTGCCACTGCAAATATTTTTAACATTGCTTTGTGATATATTTTTAAACTATGCTATAAAAAGAACTTGCAGATCTAATTAATACATAGCTACAATTACAGAAACAAAGTAATCCAATTTGGCTAGACTGCCAGAAACACCATAAGAGTGCGGATACTCACCACCACTAGTTGAAAATTCCTGGTGTGGAAGGCAAAAGTGCCCCCCCGAAAGGTGTCCATGTCTGAATTCCAGGAACTGGCAAATATGCCAAGTTACACTGCAAAGGGAAACTAAGATTATGTGAAATTAGGGTTTGTGGCTGATCAGCTGAAGTTAGCATAGGGAGACTAGTTAGGATCATCAGGGGAATGAAGGTAACCACCTGTCTATGTTTTTTTTATGGCTTACTACAGAGCTAAATACTGATGTCATTAATTGATGAGTGTATGTTTAATGTGGTCTTAGAGTCATCTTTTAAAATGTGTTAGGGGCCAGCGAGATAGCTCAGCAGTCTAAAATGCCAGCTTAGGCATGCGTAGGCAGGCGCAGGGGACCATGGTTCAGTCCCTGGCATCACATGCCATACCTGCCCCACCCCCAGGGTGGGGTACACCGGCAAAAGAAAGCTTTGCTTATAATGTTTCATTTTAATGTAATGTAAGTAGATATGAATAAAGAAATTATAAAAAGACACTTCTATAAAAACAATTTCATAAAAATATTTAGAGAATGACAATAGTTGATAGAAATGGTTGATGCGTAACATGATCTTAAGAGAAGAGCCAAAATGTTGCTCAGTGTGCAGAGAAAGATTCTCTTACAAAGAAGAAGTAAGAAAATACAGGGATCAAATGTTATTTTCAATCAATAAAAACTAATAGTATAACTGAAAAAAAGTAGCATATATAGTAAAATGTTTTCCAAAGATCAGAAGAGTTTGAACCTCTCTCTACTTTCTCTCTCTCTCTGTCTCCCTCTCTCTCTCTCCCTCTCTCTCTGTCTCCCTCTCTCTCTCCCTCTCTCTCTCTCTCTCTCTCTCTCCCTCTCTCTCTCTCCCTCTCTCTCTGTCTCCCTCTCTCTCTCCCTCTCTCTCTCTCTCTGACCTTCTTTTCCTCCCTCACTTCATCTCTCCCCTCTTCCTGTCCCCTTCCAGAATATTTTAAATTTTTGCACCAGCTTTGTTTCATATAACATCATGCCCTCAAGTTTCATCCATTTGACTATGAATGCCCCAAGTTCGTCTTTTTATGGAAGAATACTACTTCATCATGTAGAAATGCCACATGTTCACTATCCATGCACCTGCTGACGGACATACACTCTGTGTCCAAGGTGCATAAACTGTGTTGCTACAAGCGCAGAAATGCATGTGTCCCTGTACCGTGCCGACTTCAACTGTTAGGGAAAATACCTAGAGAATAACTAGATCAAGTGGAATTTCTGTTTAATTCTTCGAGCAATCATCACATTGATTTCCATAGTGGTTGTACTAATCTGCATTCCCACCAACAGTACACAAGAGTTCCTTTCTACCTACCTTCTCGACAGCATTTGTTATTATTTGCTTGCTTAATAATGGCGTTCTTCCTAGAGTAACATGGAACCTCCCTGCGGTTTTAATTTGCATTTCTGTAATGGCCAGAGTTGCCAAACAGGTTTCATGGAGCATTTAGTGGTCTCTTGTAATTCTTCTGGGAAGAGCACTTCCATCTCAGTTAGCCAGTTTTCGACTGTGTCTCTCATTTGGGAGGGTCTAGTCCTTTCCAGTTCTTATGTGTTCTCGATGTTAGTGCTCTGTTGAATGAAGAGCCAGAGAAACGACTTTTTCCATTCTGTAGGTTGTGTCTTCACTACAGCGGTTGTGTCCTTTGCTGTGCTGAAGTGTTAATTTGATATAATCCACTTGTTGATTATCTTATTTCTTGTGCCATTCCTATTTTCTGTTCAGAAGATCCTTGCCTATACATGTCTTTAATAAGGCTACCTAGTTTATCTTCCAGGTAATTGTTCCTGTATTAATATTTAGGCATTTGATCCATTTCATTTTTAGTTTAGTACCTTGTGAGTTTGTCTAGACTCAAACTTCTACACGTGGATATGCAGTTTCCCCAGCACCGTTTATTGAAGAGGCTCTGTCTCTCTTTCCTCCTGTGCAGGTCTTTTGCCACATGGCAGATTGAAAGATTCAATATAGCTGAACAAGCGTAGGGAGATTTCTGACTTTTCATCTTGCTCCACCGATTCGCATGCCTGATCTGGGGGGCAGTGTCACAGCGATTCAATTCAAAAGCCCCAGTCCTGATGGATTCATTACATTGTACCAGGTCTGGAGCTTTTGTTGGTTGATGGGCTTTTTATTACTGCTTCAGCTTTGTTACCTGTTGTTGGAATATTCAATATTTTTCACTCTTCTTGGTCAGTTTTCATAACTCATATGTATATAGGAATCTCCATTTTTTTGAGTTTTCCAATTTTTTGGCATGAAAATTTGTAAAGTACTTGCTAATAATGTTCTCGGTTTTGATGATGTCTGTTGTGATTTCACCTTTTTTATTTTTAGTTGTCTTGATCTGTGTCTTTTTACTCCCTTTTTACACAAGATTGGATAAGGGTTTTCCTAATTTATTTATCTGTAAAAGAACCAGCTCCTCTCTAACTTGCCCTTAACCACCCAGCAGAAAAGTTTAACCATGAGGCATAAAAAGTAAAGCTAGATTAGTAGGCTGAGCTGTAAAAGGCTTAAATCAGCAGCTTCTGAAATTGCCAGTTCTGCCAATAACCCACCATGATTATGGAATACTGGACTATGTGTACTACTACTTTCTCTTAGTTCAATGAGAAGAAATTTTTATATCAATAATGTTTAGAAAAATTATCATGTCTACATCCTGTGCTCCAAATAACTACTACAAGGACAAGATGCATTGTATCAATTATTGGGAATGCACTCCTAATGTGTTTTGAAACTGTCGCATTGTTATTTCTTATTAAAAGTAATAATAATGAAGAAAAGAAGCAGCTCTTCAATTCCTTCACCCTTTGTATTGATTTTTCAGTCTCTATTTCACTGACTTCTACTCTGACCTTTATGATAACCTTCCCGATGCAAGCCCTAGATTTGGATTATTCCTGTTTTCTGAGAACTTTGACATGTATTGTTAAGTTGTGTATTTGGGTTCTTCCTTTCTTTCTTTCTTTCTTTCTTTCTTTCTTTCTTTCTTTCTTTCTTTTTTCTTTTCTCTCTTTCTCCCTCCCTCCCTCCCTCTCTCTCCCTCCCTCCCTCCCTCCCTCCCTGCCTCTCTTCCTTCCTTTCTTTGTGTATTTGATATAAAGTCTCACGATGCAACTTGGACTTGCAGTGATCCTCCTGTTTCAGCCTTCCCAGCGCTGGGATTACAGGCATGCACCACCATGCTCAGTCTCAGTGGCAAGCTCAGTGCAGACGGGAGTGGTGTCAATGTGACGTGTGGTGCTTGGGATTGAACCCTGGTCCCTGTGCTTGCCTAAGCAGGGGCTTAGTCTGCTGAGCTATCTCACCGGCCCCCTCACTTGTTTTTGGAAGTTCATTTTTCCTTAACCATTTGTCTAATCACTTGGTATCATTTTCCTTGGCATCTGATAACACATTAAGAAAAGTGCTTGCTAAGTTTCTACCAGGAATTTCATTGAATTTCATATAGTGATTTTTTACATCATGATAAGCGACCATATCTACCTTCCTTCATATGTTTTCAACTTTAAGCTATTAATACAATAAAATGAGGATGAATTTCTTTCCCTGTCACAAAGTTATGTATGAAATGTCAACACAGAACTCTAGAATCTGAATCTCAGGTCAAATGTGATTCTGACATCTGTACTTAGAAATCCATATTTTGGATTATTTTGTTATATGTTCCACCTGTAATTGTTTTCATTTTATATCTGCTTACATTATCAACCCTTTTTCTTGCAATTTCTGCCTTTTATGTTCAACTGTGGGCTGTTGGTTAGAAAAGAGGCACTGAGAAGTGGAGGCCCAGTCTGAAGCCCAGCGACCAGGGTGCTACAAGACCCACAAAGATGCCATTAGAGGAACGATGCAGGCAGTGGGGATGCTAATCTTGGCACACAGAGCCGGGGGAGGAGTCTCCTGCCGCCTTCAGGCACGGGCTCCCTGTCAGGGGCAAGAGAATGCAGGGGTCCTGCGCTGCTCCGGAAGGCTGTGCTGTAGATCGCTGTGAGATTCCCATTGTAAGAGAGCTCTTTTAGGGTTCCTCTCATAGCACTTGAGGGTGATCAGGGCCCCGTACAGTGCTTCCCAGGTCAGGCCTCACTCCACTTACACACAGCTCAGCCAAGCCCTGACTCTCCTGGATTGCGTGATGTTTCTTAGAAACTCAACAGGCTCGCACTTCCCTCTGTCCCTTCGCGGTTTCAGGAACTTTCTTCTCTGCTGTAGCCCCTTCTCTTCTGCCTGAGTGGGGATCACTGCTGTGCTGTGCTGGGAATCACTGCCGCTTTCACCTACCCAGAAAGTAAGTCCCTGAAAATCCCAGTAATGCCTTCATAGTCATAGGCCTTTTACTTCAGTTTACATGTATTTAATATTTATTGACTTTGATCTACTCCAGCTATAAAAGCAAATAGGCTACATAACCTTTCTTCTGATATCCTCAACACTTCAGAAAATTGATGACAATTTAATGAGGTTATTGAATATTTAAAAAATAAGAGAGAGAGGTCACCACCATATCATTCATGTTTCAAAAGTTATCAAAGTCTGAGTGAACTTATAGCGCATACAGACGTAAGACTGTCTTCAGCCATAAAATGGTCCTCAGCTGGAAAGCTCTCCTCCATAACACGTTTCTAAGAGGATGAAGGAAAATAAAGTTTGTTTGTGGTCTACAGAGAATGGGCAAGATTGTGTTTGGAATCCACATACATAATTTCTACCAGGATGATTAAGTGGAAGATGTTTATGGCTCCACTGAAAATGTGATTGGTGTTAAACAGTACGTTAGCTGAAAGAAACATGCATTTTTACTCGCTGAGGAATGCTTATAATGCTCACTAAAGTGTCTACACGTTTTTGCATAACAAAAGGGAACGTGCATAGTTAATCACTAAATGTCTTGGGATAACGAGTGTGCTCTGTATTTCAGCATCTATTATATTTATATTTCATTGTGGCCATTAATGGATGCTTTTTCCTTCCACTGTATAGGAGGACTTTTTTTTTCTTATGGCTACACAGCAATTTTAGTAGGTGTGGTAGTTTTTCTAGCAGCAAATTACTCAGGCATGTCCTGCCCTGGGAGTTGGTCCTTTCAGATAAGAATGCAGTCAGTGAGAACTCCAGAATCTCCAAGGTTGGAAGCACCCAGTATTTTAATTCCCTCCCTATCTCCACACTTGCAGAGCTGGGTAGTGAGCTATGGTGGGTTGCCCATTAAGGAAAATGAATCCTGCCCCATGACACACAGCAAGTTAGAGCTGCCAGGCCCAGCCTGGACTTCTGTGACAGATAATAAATGTGTTTTTCTCCGTGGAGCCCTGAGCATTAACCGATTTCTAAACAGTAGACTTGTCATCCAGATGGGGTTTGGCTGTTATCTGTGGTTGATCAAGAACCTTAGCAGCTTGCGAAGATGATTAATGTCCCTTTTATTCTTTCACTGTGGACCATCTTGAAAGTTATTAATTGCGTTAGTTATGGCTGATTTCCTTTGTAATTTCCAAAGCAGTGCCTAACCCACTAAGCCAAAGTCCTTGACTGCATGAGCTCAGTATCGCCACCCCTTGGTCAGCGTGTTGTAGCAAGAATTTCAAATAATGTGTGCCGACTCAAATGGATTTCAGTTAGCTTCGTTTGCCATGGATGATAAAAGCTGCCAAGTATTCCAGCACTGTTAACAGTCTTGGCTCTGGCTGGAGTTTGGTGCTCTGTAGAAATAGCACATTTTATTCTGCCAGTGAGTAAATAACTCTGCTAGGAAACTATTTGCTCCTTGGGTTTGTTGGGTCACTTTTGGAAAGTTGATAGTTCCACCAGCCACATCAGCAAGTTGTAGCTAAACAAAGGAAAATTTACAGGGTCATAGCTTAAAGATGTCTTTTATCAAGGGATTAATCTTTTTTAGTATTCATCTTATATTTTTTCTACCATTTCAACTTACCTGCTTTTTGGGAACTCTTATCTCTCTCTCTAGAGAAGTCAGGGACCACTTACAACCTAATGTACTGCCACGAAGCATGGGCGCCCAAACTTGTGGCTTGCCTGGGCTTCCAGTTAATGGAGACAAGTGACGAAACTTCCTTTTAGGGTGGATTTTTATTTTCACATTACAATGAAATGATACATATCCAAGTTCAGTACTTCACCAAGAATACTTCCGTATCTGCGCAATCACATCGTTATCCCTGCTCACATAGGCACACACATCCACGCAGGCTGGAACGGTGCTGGTCATCGTGTCTGCTTGCTGTGCTGCAGAAGTGGACTGCAGCGTTGAGCCACACCGACATGGCTTAGTCTGCCTGTGCGTGGGCGGAGTCAGTGTGGCTTGTTCCCTCTCCTGTGTGGCTTTGGCTGTCACCTACTAGGTTTGTGCTCTTCCACCCCCCACATCAGAAATAACCCGAAATTACACAGCAATGTTAGATTTTGCAGGGCCCTGGGCATAGCTCTGTAGGCCTGCCTGTGCTCCTGGACAAGGAATAGATTCACATAGTGTAAAGGAAAGGTCAGCAAGATTAAGAGCTAGCTGATGTGAGTGGAAGCTGTATTACCTGAAGGACCACTTGTCCTGATGACAATGGAAATCCGGGTGGGGATGTGTAAGGAAGTTAGGGACCTGCTATGATTTCCCAAGCAAGAAAGCACATCCTGGAAGCTCAAGACACAAATGGAATTTCCGCCTCACCTCCACAGAGACGCCTAGAAGCCATCAAAGGAATAAGCACCCCTCCCATCAGAAGCCTTTCAATTTTGTTACAGATTCCTGTCAAATAAATATCTGCCAGGATTTTAATGCCGCAAACACTTTGAACTCCGCTCTACAGCTGCGGCCCAAATATAAATCAAAGTGCAAACAGAGAAGAGAGGCTCAGTAGGCATGAAACATGCTATCGCTCGGTGTAAGCCACATAGCACACTGTAGTTTGGGTGCCAATAAAACCAACAGGAATGCCCTAAGGAGAACTCAGTCTATGTAAAAATAAACACCAAATGCCCGTAAAACACACAGAAGCACCCTAATGAGAACCAAATCTATATTTAAAAAAATACTGAACTTAAAGCACTGTAGATTCGATAGTGGTCTGAACTCGTCAGCTCCAGTAGCTCAGGATGATTCTCAGAAGGACAGATCCACCCTGGGAATACGTTAGAAGCTTCCCAGGATAACAGGGAGTGATAGAACATTCAGGAAAGTAAGATCTAAAGCAAAGTAAGGTATGTTGTATTTTATTTTATTTTTTTATTTTATTCTCTACAGTGCTAGAGATTGAAACCAGGCCCCAGCACCTGCTGCATATTCTCTGTATTACTGAGCCCCAAAGACAATTTTCTTAAAATACTAAAAGCCCTGTATAAGCCCAAGACTCAGCTTTGTGCGATGGACAAGGCAGACTTGAAATCGTCAAGGTACCTCCTTCCTTGTGAGAAGGTAGATTTGAGATTTTTCACAATTTAAGAAATGAAAAAATGAACAAACTGGAAACATGTACAACCAGACCCAACAGCGTGTTTTGTTGTGATACAATATACACAGCCCCAAATCCACCATTTTGGCCATTTTCACGTACAGGCCCAGGGACACTAAGCCATCCCTGACGCTGCACAGCTGCCTGGGCCGCACTTTGCTCAGGCTCCTCTGAGTCCTCTTCTTGCCAAGGCCTCGGCCTTGGCCCATGGCCTCCAGCCTGCCTCCCCAAGTTGTAAGTCAGAGAGCAGCCCTTCTCTGGAGAGCTGACCCCCGGAGCCCCTGAAGCTGGAATCTTAGGGATCAGCAAGGCCCCCATCTCGCGATGTTTCTAATGTCCATCGGCCCTCAGGCCAGCCTCACACTGCTCCTTGGCTAAGACTTCCCAGCTATCACTCATGCCTAGGTGCAGCCCATCCCACAGGTTGAGCCCAACCTCTCTCCCTTACTCTGGCTGCTTTGCTGCCGGTCACAACACTCCTGAACAAAGGCTCCTTTATTAGCTTAGCCCGTATCACAATATTGCTTTCCTTTAAGGCGACTGCGATTCGTTTCCAGAACTATCTCACTGCACCCTTTTGTATCAGTGATGAGTAACTGCTGATTCCAGCCGCTCCCCTGGTGCCCAGCAAGTGTCCATCTTGGTCTCTTAATGAATCTGGCTGCGTACTTCCTACTCCGGAAACCATGATGTGTTTCCTGTTGTGACGGGCTTATTTTACTTAGCAGAATGTCTTCAAGGTGCTTTCATATTGTAGCACTGCCAATCCTTCCTTCCTTGTTCAGGCTAAATAATATTCAATTCTCTGCATGTACCGTACTTTGTCACTTACCTATCTCCCATGAGCACTCGGGCCACTTCCAACATCTTGCTATTATAAATGATGTTGCCCGAAACATGTATGCACAACTTTCTGCTTTCAGTTATATTGAGGACGCATTCAGAAATGCAGTTGTTGCCCCATTAGAAGTTCTTTTTAATTCCTCAAGAAACCACCACGTCATTTTCGTAGTATAAAATATATTCCTGCCGTCAGTGGACGAGAGTGCCACTCTCCCTGGGTCCGCATCAACGCTGTTACCTTGTGTTTTATCATCTGATACTTGCTTTTATTTTGTTTTGGATAACGGCCCCCTTCACAATTATGAAGCGGTACCTCATCGTTTTGCTTTGCATTTGCTAATGATGAGCCACATTTGTTTTTCTCTAAAATTAAGAATTTTATTTATCAGTTTAAAGAAACCTTTACTTCTCAGTCATCAGGAGCTGCGCTACCCTAGGAGCCCGAAACATGCTAAACTCCTGCTTTTGGATACCTCTGGAGATGTGCAATATGAAGAAAAAGAAAAAAGAAAAAAGAAAAAAAAAAAAAAAGGTGGGGGGCCGGCCAGACAGCTCAGTGGATTAAAGCGCCTGTTTAGGCAAATGCAGGAAGTGGGGTTGGATCCCTGGCATGCCTGGCCAGCCCTGCCCCCCAGGGTGCGCTGAGAAGGCAAATGAGGCTGGGCGTGGTGGTGTGCACCTGTAATCCCAGCGCTTGGGAGGCTGAAAGCGGAAGGATCACTATGAGCCCTATCAGTGTAGTGAGACCACGTAGACCCTGTACTAAATACATTAAAAAAAAAAAGAAAAGAAAATAAAAAACATAAGAGTTTATGTTTCTTAGTAGCCACATTTTAAAATTACATAGAATTACATCCTTAATTCTAAGAATCTATTTCATTTTACTCAATATATGCAAGGTACCACCATTTTAACGTCGTGATGTGTAATCAGTGTAAAATTATGGATGAAACATCAAGTTCTTTTCCTCTGCTACGTTCTTGGTGTACCTTCTATAGCCGAAGCACATCTTACACACCAGGAGCTCAGCACATCAGCACAAGCCTGGTGGCCCACCTACCGGGCCGCTGTAGATCCTGATTCCAGCTGAGGATTCTAAGGCCAGAGCAGCCCATCACCATCAGCACATTGCAGGAATCCCGTGTTCGTGGCCACTTGGGCAGGGACCTTGCCACGGCTGTCCACGCACCGACCCCAGGTACACACACCCACTGGTGGTAACAAATTTCCTGTATAGTAGCAGCAGCAAGGTGTTTCTATTATGCTGAATGACTGTAACGTAATGGGATTGCTGTGTACTATTTTATGTCTCTCAAAAAACTATATTTCAGCTAAACAATAAGTCAAGAAAAATCGTTCTGCTACTGTGGGAGCTCAATTGCAAATGTTCAACTCCCCATTAGCCAATACATAAACAAAGCATGGCATCACGCCATTTGCAAATTGGCCAGTTCTTGTGTAGAGGTGACCACTGGAATACTTGATTAATAACCTACATATGGGCTCTTTAAACAGCTCTAACATTTCTTCAAATGAGGCACCTTTAATTTTTTCCTTTCCACCCAGTAGTAAAAGCCACATACATGATCTGAATCATTCTCTTTAAATATCTTCTTTAATTTTTGTAGAGTTTAAGGCAGTATAATATAATTAAAGCACAATGGATGTCACATAAGACATGCAGTCCCCTGAGATCTTTGTCAGCTTTAGTGACAGTGACATTTTCTAAGCCAGAGTCCTCAGTGGGTCCAGACCTTCAATGATGCCATAAAGCCAATCTCCTATCAGTATCCTCAGGGTTATTTGCCTCCCATAGGAACAGTTGACATGCCAAAGAGCTCAAGAGCTTTTACACAGTGAAGAAGGAGCCTCTAATCAAGTTAAGCATAAGTATAGACAGTTTGGATTGCAAGGTAATTGTTCATGAAATAATGATGCAGTGAAAGCTGACTGAAATTTAATGAACAACATGACTGTCTTCCTAAGCTTGCCACAGATCCCGTAGTTTTTGACATTTCTCGGTCACTGGATTTTCCATTCTTCTACAGAAAGTCAGCACTATCTGGGCACTGAATCTGTGACTGCCCCAACTCTATCAGGCCCCCCGCTGTGCTCAGTGACAGTGGCTCCTTTTTTAAAAAATACATTTAGTACAGGGTCTACAGGGTCTCATTACACAGGTTGGACTTTCGTAGTGATCCTCCTGTTTTTCAGCCTCTCAAGGGCTGGGATTATAGGCACACACCACCACACCCACTCCCATTTGCCATCTTAGCGTGGCCCATGGGGCAGGGCCAGCGTGGCAGGCCAGGGATCGAAGTATTCCCGGTCCTTGTGTCTGCCTAAGCAGGTGCTAATCCTTTTTTTTTTTTTTTTTTTTTTTCTGCAGGAACAGGGTTCAAACTCATGACCTTGCACTTGCCAGGCAGGCACTTGTGCCACAGAGCTCTCTCCCCAGCCCCCATGCCAATCCATTTTGACAATGAAAATTTTATTTTTGTGAATGGGAGCAGTTTGGCTACTCAGTGATTATGTGTGGCTCCTTCCAGAAGGCCAGCCCTGTGCTGAGCGATGTCAGTTAACTCACCACGTGAATCAGCCACAGTTCAGTGGAAGAGCCACTTTTCTGTGACATACTGGTAAATGGAGGCCCAGAGAAGATGTAGCCCGAGCACATCACCCGGCAGCGCTGGCGTTGGGGCTGTCACTTCCCTGCGTTGAAAGTTTAGTTTTCCTTATGTGTGACCCAGGAGCAATAAAACTGCGCCTATAAAGAGGAGTTCACAATATTTCATTTTACCACTTTCTTTTCTTCACTAAATTCTTAAGCACAGAGACAATGATTATATGATTTTTTCTTTTTTTTAGACAAAGCCAGCTTCCAGCTAGGATCTTGCAAAATTAAATCAAATACACACATGCGCGTGTGCGCTTGTACACACACACACACGCAAGTGTGCATACTCACAAACATGCTTGACTGTAAATAAAATAGCCTAGTTGAATGCACTTGGCCTAGCAAGCACATTTTGTGTGAGTACACAGCTATCTAAACAGTAGATTTGAAATGTCACAGCGGTTCTCAACCTGTGGGTTGCGACCCTGGTGGGGGTCGAATGACCAAAACACAGGGGTCACTTAAAGCCATTCCTAATCATAACTGTAGCAAAATTACAGTTTTGAAGTAGCCACCAAAATTATTTTTTGGTTTGGGGTCACTGCAACATGAGGAACTGTATTGCGGGGTCACGGCATTAGAAAGGTTGAGAACCGCTGCTTTAAAAAACCTTTTGCTTTAAAACGACTTCCTGTGACAGTCATGCTTACTCCACTGCAGCAGATGGCAAGAGAATTACATTTTTTTGTACATCTTCAGTTTTTTATCATGTCAAATATTTCATTACAATTTCACACAATTTAAAAACTGCAGGAGAGTCTTTCTTAATATTTCGAAAATGCTAAATAATTGTTTTGTTCAAACTCCCCAAATAGCTCAGTGCGCTAGAGCACCTGCTTAGGCAGAGCACAGGGGCTGGGGTTCAGTTCCCCGCTTGCTCGCCGTGCCAGCCCCGCCCCCACGGTGAGCTGAGAGGCGCGTGGTGGCGCGCGCCTGTGACCCCGGCACTCGGGAGCCTGAAAACAGGACAATTGCTACGGGTCCGATCTATACACTAAGGCCCTGTAGACCCTGTACTAAATACATAAAAAATAATAATAAGGTGAAAATACATAAAATCTTCCCAATTCGAACCAGTGTTAAAAGAAGCGCCCGTGTCAGCTTCCCCTCAGTGCCCTGCTGCAGCAGGCTGTGAGTGCCACTGCTTTAATAGGAAAATGTTAACTGGCAGCCGTTTGCCAGGCGGTGGGCATAAAAGTGGCACGTAACACTGGCCCTGGCCCCTGGGGTCTGGAGTCTGGCGCAGAAGCAGGTACTAATAACGAATTATAGAAATAAAGCAAAAATTAGCATGTGTTACATATGTGGACGAACTCCCCACATGGAATAAAATCAATACATGCTTACAACACGTACTAAAAAAATCTGTTTGAAGAAATAGAGGTGCCAGTACAACCCGGGGTGATTTCTGCCGTGGTAATGAGATGGGAAAGGTAACAAGAGGAGGAAGGGGAACAGCGACAGGGCCTGGGGGTGGGGCTAGAGGTCTGCACTCCCAGACCCAGCAGAGGGGGAGGGGGAGGGGCAGCCCGCGGGTCAGGAGAGGCAGCCCCGGGGTCACCTCCTGCAGCCCCTGGGTCTCTTTCTGTCTGCCCTCCGCGGGTTCCAGCTGCTCCAGAGCTCCGAAACCGCTGTTTTTCTCACTGATGAAAAAGGTCTGTTGCACTTGCCTCACTAGGGTCCTTAAAGACCATAAAATAGATTTGTGAGCGGCTGGAACTTAGTGTGCATTTCGTATGAAATAGTATCCAGTACGTTGCTCTTTTGATGACGGCTTTTTTCTTGGTAAATAATAAAGTCATATTCTTCATTATTCCAATTCCTCTGCAAGTCAAAGGGTGTCAAGACAAATAATTAAAATATAAAGTGCTATTACTGTGGAAATACTGGTACTCCATGTAGGACATTTTATTTCAATCATATGTTTGACTGAGAGTGTAATTAAGGGAATTGAATTCACTGGCTTTGGGAAAACAGCATGCGTCATGCATATCATTAGCTTTATAGAAAAAGCCACATGACTTGGTGGGAGAGCCACCAACCCAAGAGTTAGGCGTGTGTGGTCATCGGTGAGCTCGTGAAGATCCCTGGGCTGCTCTGGGCCTCAGTGGAACGTAAAACTCCTTCAGTTCAATCGGCTTGGGAAGCTGCAGGAGCTCGTGACTCTGACTTTTTCTAAGATTCCTACTGTGAAGATCATCTTTGAGGCTGCCTCCTTGACACCCTGCAGTTTGGGCTGAGTCACTATGTGTGAGAGAACCCTGCAGATGCCCCCTGAAGTCTGAATGGCTCCTGGGAGCTCTCCCTGAAGAGCCGCCAGCGGCGCTCCTCGCTCCTCGGCTCTTGGCACAGCTCGTAGGCAATGCCGAGGGGGTGTCTGGTGCACAACCTAAAACAAAAAATCTTCACTAGGTCCACAGCCCACCCTGTGCAGAGGTTCTGAAAAAGTATAAACAATGAGTTTCCAACGGAAGAGGAGATTTTAATTTAATGCGGAAACTAAGTCAAAAACTCAAAGAACAAGAAGCCAGAGGAGGGGCCCGCGAGCTCACTCTGCCATCTAAAGCTCCTGCTTAGGCAAGCTTAGGCAAAAGCACAGGGACCACTGGTCCATCTCCGGCATCATGTGCTTCGCTAGCCCTGCACCCAGGGTGGGCTGACCCGGCCACACACACACACACACACACACACACACACACACACACAAAGAGAAGTCAGACAATATAAGTCGAGCACTGCACAAAAGAATTATATACTGTAACACTTCTTCTAGGCTTCCAGGGAAAGCAGCACATAGTTTGGATTTAGACCAGAAGAGAATCCTCCGGTAGCCGAGGCAACAGACACAGAACCTGGGGGACACCCAGAGGGACCATGGTGGGACTTGGAGCACCGTGGTGGCAGGCTTCACAAGTGTGGCAGCTCCTATGGCAGCTGGCACCAGTGACAGTGGACACCAGCCTGATAGCCGGAGCAGAGACCTGGACCCTGGAAGCAGTGTCTGCTTGGTGGGGTCCAAAATGTGAGGCTCTTGGCGCCTTTGAGCGTGAATCTGAGCTGCTCATGACATTTGACAGTTAGGAATTTGACCAAGTCTCAATAAACTAGGGCTTGCCTTTGAGCGCAGATTGTTTAAAAATAATACTTCAGGTTTAAATAGTATTTTAAAATTTCTGATTAACGTTGCTGTTGCCTCACTGATTTTTATACCAGTTCAACCAGCTAAGATAGTATTAGCATGTGTTTTACAGAGAAAGCCAGATGCTTGTGAGCTTAACTAATATACTCAGGGTCACATAGCTAATTAGTGGCACAGCCTGCTGTAGAAGTGAGAGGTTTGGATTTTGGATCTCTGTCAATAAAACTAAAAATGATCTAATGATAGTCACAATATAGTTCCGACTTTCGTACATTTACTCTTTTTATATATATTTAGTACAGGGTCTAGAACAGTGGTTCTCAACCTTTCTAATGCCGTGTTGAGAAACATTTATTACTAGTTCCAATAAATAACATTTCACCATGGCATAGCATGGGCTTAAATATAACAATAATTCCAGGGGCCCAGCGGGATGGCTCAGTGGTCTAGAGCCCCTGCTTGCGAAAGCTTGGGTGGCTTCAGGGACCGCGGTTTGATCCCCGGCACCACATGCTGCGCCAGCCCTGCCCTCCGGGAGGGCTGAGCCAGCCCTAAGAACGAGTGAAGGGACAGGCAAACGTTCTGACACAAGAAAAAAATAAATAAAATGTTTAAAAAAAAAAAAAAAAACAATAATTCCAAATAAATAACACCCCTGTGTTTTGTTTTGGTCGTTGGACCCCCACCGGGGTTGCAACCCACAGGTTGAGAACCACTGGTCTAGAGGGCCTCACTGTACACATCGGGCTCACAGTGATCCTCCTGTTTTCAGCCTCCCAGGCACTGGGATTTCGGGTGTGCATGACCACACCCAGTCTCAATTGCCGACTCAGTGAGCTCTGGGGTTAGGGCCGGCACAACATGCCTGGGATTGAACCCTGGTCCCTGCGTCTGCCTAAGCAGGTGCTTTAATCCACGGAACTAGCTGGCTGGCCCTTCATATGTTTACTCTTGACAAAAAAATAGAAACTTTTGTTGCTGAAGTATTTTAGGTTAAAATTTACATATTTGTAAGTGCATGTGGTAAAATTCAAGAGAATGAAGCAGATTTAACTGAAGTCATCTAAATTTGTTATTCAAACAGCAATATGTACTATTTAATATTCCAAAAATCAGAAAACATTTCGCCATGAAATCTATATCCTTGCAGGCTAAAAGGGAAAATATTTGGGATTGATTTCACAGGCTATTTTGTTTGCAAAACAGACATAATATCCATTCCATACATAGAGCAAGTACAGGACACAGAAAGCACCATGTGTAACTGTTAATTTCTCAAGTGCTACCGGCTGACTTTAACTTTTCACTCTTGGACCAAATAACACAACATCTAGTCATCTATTGCTGAATGCTTCTGGGAAAGGCTGTATGTCATGGCTTATAAACGGACAGGCTCCTGGCCTTTGCACTCACGGTGCGATACGAACATCTCTTAGCCTTCGTAAATGGTATTGCAATAGTCGACAAGATGAGGCCAAGAATTCAGTACAGTTTTATCTAAATTGTTTTTAAAAGGGAATTAATGAATAAATAAGTGAACTGATGGATGGGAGTAAGGTTCCATGCCAGAAAAACCACCGCGATGCCTCTGTTTTCATAGGCAGGTGCATACACACTGTATTCCTTGTTTTCTGGGAACTATCAATTTCTATTCTACAGCGTATTCTCTCCAGGCAATTTTGCAACCCTTCACTGTGGAACTATCAGCTTTGGATTTGCAGGAAAATGGAAAGCAAACTTCTATGGCATTTTGCTGCATTTTGGTGATCTGTAATGATTAATGAAGCCTTATGGGAAACCAGAAACGAACAATTTCTGGATTCCTAGTTGCATGTTTTAGAGCAATCCATTATGCATTGGAGAAATGCCTAAGGTTCCATTTTAAGAGCTTTTTAAAAAAAGCTTTAGTCGTTTTTCCCCTAAAATAACCTGTATATGTAAAAGACAGTATCTATTATAGAATAAGTACTATGCTAGCTTCTGCCTCTGTTACTAAGTTATTTGTTCAGTGATTTGGTTGACCTGCACCGCATTGCTAAAGCAGTTCCTAAACATATGCAGTGTGGTAGTTCGAGGTGCTGACAGGGGTTAATGTGACATTAAACAGACCAGACATGAATATTTGAGTCGTTATTTGAAACTCAATGCTCTTTAGACTTTCTATTCTCTTCTGCTTTGTTCAATATTTCTCTGCAATTGGAAATCCTGTAGGAAGTTTTAGTTCATTGGTGTTGCTATAACAGAAACACCTCAGGCTAGGTAAGTTATAAGAACAAAAGTCTCTCACTGTTTAAAGACTGGGAAACCCAAGCGTGGTGCCAGCAGGTTCTGTGTCCAGGAAGAGGTGCTGTGTGCTCCCAATGGGGAGCTGTGTTGCGCCCTCCATTAGAGCATCACTAGGTGGTTCCAGGTGGCAGAAGGCATAATGGTGATGCACCTTTCTATAAGGCACTAATTCCTGTAAAGGTTCAGCCATTATAATTTAATCACCTCGTGTAGTGGCCTCCTCTTCCTGCTATCGCACTGAGATTAAATTTTGACATGTGAACACCGAGGGGTGCATTCAGACCATAGCTGGGTCTGGTGGCCATCGTAGGGTCAGAGTGTAGCACAGTTGGTATGAGGACAGAGGGAAAGAAAGGAGGAAGGGGAGGCGTAGAAGGAAAAGGAAGTTAGAAGGGTTAGAGGGAGGGAGGGAGGGAGGGAAAGGGAGGGAGAAAAGAGGGAGGGAGGGAGGGAGGGAAAAGAAAGGAAGGAGGGAGGGAGAAAGTGAGGGAGGAGAGAGGGAGAGAGAGGGAAGGAGAGAAGAAGAAAAGGAAGGAGGCAAGGAGAGAGGTAGGGGAGGAGGAAGAGGGAGATAAGGAGAGGGAGGGAGAGGGAGGGAGGAAGGAACGAAAGAGGGAGGGAAGAAGGGAAGGAGGGAAGAAAGTATAATTAAAGAAAGGGCAGGAGGGAGGAAAGATAAAAGAGGAGAGGGCTAGCCGCTGCCTACAGGGGAGATCCATGATGGTGAAGAGCCCTGCTTCCAGTGAATCCTGCCTTTGTCCTTCAGAGACACCCGTGGCTACAGACCGAGAGCCTCCAGGTGTCCCGGTGCAGCTATCTAGAAGAACAGCAATGAGCCTTCTGACTGAAATCAGAGGCCGGTTACGTAAGGGATCCGGGAGCGCTAGTGCCGCAGCCGCCCTCAGGGCCCACACGCGTCTCCCCTCCGAGGGCGCTACTCACGGCGTGTGCCTGTCCTACATGCATCCTTGCGCCTTTTTGTTGTAAAGATGCCTATTAGAAGGACTGTGATTTAAAAAAAATTGTGGGTGGCCCTTTCCTGCTCCAAAGGATTGAAATTAGATCGGCTCCATGGCGTTCTTTCTCGTCGCGTGCCTGCACGCACACGTCTGTGTGTGTGTGTGTGTGTGTGTGTGTGTGTGTGTGTGTACCTGTGTGTGCAGAGCATCGTGCATTAATTGAATTAAGAAAGGCAGGAAAATGCACACATTAGATGCTTGGATCCTCGTGAAGATAAAGAAACAGTGACGTTTCTTCCCTCTGCAATCCTCCAAACAGAGGGAAAAGCAATGAATGATTGGGAAACGCAGGCCTGGGGTGGGAGGCACCGGCCTGGGGTGGGAGGTGCCAGCCTTGTGGGCAACCACTGGCTGCTGGTGGAGAAGCTAGAGAACACTTGACTTCTGACCCCTAGAGACCTCTGGAGGCTGTTTATTAGAGCTAGAGTTTGCAGGATCTTGGTTTAAAAATAATTTTTAGACATATTTTAAGTGTTCATAAAATAGAATTGTTTTGAATGCCAAATTACATCCTGTGGATAACTGATTACTTATTTGTAAAGCTTAACACAATGTCCTCATTTAAAATTGAGGTAGAACTATGAGATGAATGGGAGTATAATTTGATGGATTTAGATTTGAATGAGATCATAACCTAAAGGTTTCTAATTATTAGATCTGTAGCAATCTACGGAGTTACTTTGAAAGGATTGTAGCAGAGTTTATTTTTAGCCCTGCCCTGTTTTGGCTTTTCTTTTCAAATAAAGTATATTAATGTTATTCAGGTGAAAATTTAAAAATAAATCAAAATTGAAGAGTAGAAGTGATATATTATAAAACTCTAGGCCAAATCTAAAAATCTGTCTTACTAGTAATAAAATATGGGTCTTATCCTGTAAGCACACATGCACACACACACAAGCACACACACAAGCACACACACACACACACACACACACACACACACACACACCTCAATGAAGGCAGACAATGAACCAAACATGTAAAACATCTTAAAGATGTTGGATGTCCATTGTAAATTCATTGTTATAGCAGGGAAGTAAGGAAACCAAGGAGAAGAAAAGCTATAAAATTATCATTAAGAAGGGCAGGTAACTACTGATATGAAGAAAACTGCAGAAATAATCTTGATAATATTTTAAAAGCATTCAGCACATATACTTGTATGTATGTATACATGCACAGAAGCAATCATTGTTAAAAGCCAACATCATGCTTAGTGGTGGACACTAGACTCAGTGTACAACTTGGAAGTTAAAGAAAATTAGCATAAAGATGTCCCATCAGTGAGATTGCAGAGCACAAACCCCTGCCCTGGCGGTGTGGACAGAGGAAGTGGTTGCTCAGTTTGATTATGAAATGGAGGGGAGACTTTACAGTGCAGGCTCAGGGAGAGCTTCTATCTGTGTGACCCGGAACCCCTGAACCCAGAGACCTACTGCCTGCACTGCGACTAGGAAAATAGGAGGACGAATATTCTGCCGCTGCACGCAGACATGTGTGCAAGTGACTGGGATTTCCGCTATGGCCAAGAAAGCCCACCGACTTCCATGGTCAGGCCCTGGCTTGCAGAATCAACAGAACAGAGGCACAGCCCAGATTTGCTAGACCTCCACCCCGCAGGGACACTTCTGTTTGGCGGAAGCCATGGTGCGCATAGAATCCAAGCCCCAAGGAATCTTTAGCAATGTCATCGGTAGCTGTCAAGCAAGCTGTATGTCACTTGACAAGGAAATGAATGAAATGATTATAATTGCAATGAGCTGCACCGTCTGCCATTTGGTGACCCCGCACCCAACGTGCTTCTAGGAGTCAACAGTGGAACACAGCAAGACTCACATGCATGTTTGCAGCTCACATGCTCTGGGAAGGAGAATCGGCACAAACATCGTGAGAACCAATTCGTTTTCAGAAAGACTGTGATTAGAACATGGACATCTACAAATTAAACAGCTTTTCTACAGTAAGTGCTTCATTAGAAAACACAGTGAAAGGAATTATCCTGCTTACAAGCAATGGCAAAAGACTGCACTAGCGGGCATCAAGTTGGCAAAATGTAGGTTTTCTGTGGAAAAACCCTTAAAAGTTCTGCTGGGACCCAGAGATGAACATGAAATTATAAAAAATAATTTGAGTTAAAATGGAACAGTCAATATTCTCAATATTTTAATTTTTCTAAACAGAATATATTTTGACTATATGCCTTATAAATCACATATGTAAAATCATGTCCATACTTTATAAACTATGTACATATACACAAATCAATACTTTCTTTGGACCTGACAATTCTGCATTTAAAATGAAAAGCTGCGTAATGCCACGTTAGCAATAAAAGGCTGAGGTACACTAGCAGGTATTAAAAGATAGTATGAAGCCACAAGTAAGACAGCTTTTGCATCAGGAAGAAATAAGCAGAAGTTTGCCGGAGTACAGTACAGATTTCAAAGCAATCTAAAACACATGTAGAATAATTTGACATTAAATCAAGTGGTAATTCCTATCAGCAGGGGAAGATACGCTACTGAGAGCATATTGAGACACCTGGGTAGATATTTTGGAAAAAAATACAGACTTGAGTCACAATCCTATGCTTTATACTGAAGGAATCAATACAGCGAGAGGACACAAACGCAGGAAGGTAAAAAGCGAGTAAAAGACACGAAGAGAAACTTGACAAACATAAATGGTTATTGTAAAAACCCCTCAGAAGAGGTGAAACCTTATTTATAATTTAAGGAAAACCAATTAAAGTAAAGATACAACCATTTTACCTGCTGCACCTAAAAGCCAGGGGGCCGGATTTATAACCACCATGACTTGGCGGGGCTTTCTACTCTTCTGGAAAGGTTCGCGGGCATCAGCGCCGCTTGGTTCTTATTAACAGCCCGGAAGGCTTCCTGCTGTCTTTGGCACCAGTCAGCAGCCACCGAGGTCCTTTTCTCTTGAAAAATATGAGGCTTGGGACCAGCTCGGTATGGCACAGCAAAATCTTCCAGCCACTTAGCTGCGCACCGCAAGACTTTGTTGTCTGGAAAGATGCCTGGCGGTTGCCCTTGGAAGAGGGCGTGGGGTGGAAGTCGTGGAGGACAAGAGCTGCCTAGGTGCTGTGGGCATCTGTGCGCTGTGGACGCGTGCGCATTTCTAGCCCTGTGAACAGTTTCGTGTGTTAAAGGAAGCATGGCTTCTGGAGCAGGGGAGACTCTAGGCTTGCTTTGCCCGTGGTTGCCAGCCTAGCCCGTGTTTGGGTCCTGAGATCTGTTGAGCAGCTGGAACATGCCGGGAGACCACGGGGCCACCGCATGAGGCGCCGGCAGTCCTGCCGCATGAGGAAGGGCGCAAGCGCGCGCAGGGCTGAGCGCCTGGCAAAGGGGAAACCAGGGCAGGGGTGACGGCCGCGCTCGTGGAGTCTGGGGAAGCGTTCAGCATATTGGGTGTGAGCGGAAGGGCTAGGACTGCTCCAGGAAGGACCCGGAGCACTCTGACAGGGAGAATGCAAAGCCCCAAGACTCCAAGGGGGCCACGGGGCAGGCACTGAGTTCTTTCACCCCTGAGCTGAGCAAAACTAACCTGTAGTCAAGGGGATAAGGAAAATAGCCGGGCTCGAAACCAAACACTGGGGACATGGGAGGATGGCCTGGTCCTTATTTGTACTGTTAGCAGGGTTCCCAGATATCATGTGTGTGTGTGTGTGTGTGTGTGTGTGTGTGTGTGTGTGTATTTGGTGGTTGCAGGGTCTCACTATGCAGCTGAGACTCACGGCGATCCTTCCTGCTTTCAGTCTCCCCAGAGCGGGGATTACAGGCCTGCGCCACTATACCCAGGCTCTAACTGGCTCAGCCTGCCCTGGTCTGGGGCTGGCACGGCAGGTAGTGCTGGGGACTTAACCACAATCCTCACACATGCCGAAGCAGGTGCTTTAGCCTGTTGAGCTATCTCACCGGCCCCCAGCTATCTTGTGAGACACAAAAGGCATGATTCTATATAATAAAAGAAATTTGAAATATGTTGTAAAGTACAAGTTAGGCGCCTGGTCTTTGGGGACTGTTCTGGTATGTCAGCTATTGAAAGTGGGGCCATAGGCCACCATCTGTCATGTCTAAAGGCTGTAGGATTGCTTTTGCTGCCTTCTGTGATGTGACTTTGTACCCTACTTTTTGACAAGGGTTAGCCAGGCTTACAACATTTTGGCTCCTCAGAAAAGTCTGGAGAATCAAGCCCCTTCTTTCTGGCCGGCTTCTTCCCACTCATGGCTGACAGAAGCTGTGGGCCGACAGCATGCTTGGGGCGGCAGTGGCCGAGCCACTTCCGTCCCACCTTTCCTTACTCATAGGTTGTGAAGTCCTGACAATGCTTCCTGGCCTAGGCTGAACAATTACTGAGCTAATCTACGTGACACAAAGACAGACCATTTATCTGGGCCAGCTTGCTGCCGTTTGCGTGACTTGGCAAAGTGTTCTCCACACAGAGGATAAGACTGCAGGAAGGCTGAATCAAAGGAAGCAGATTAGTCAAGTTGGTGGGAGGATTTGCAAATTGAGTGAGAAAAAAAAAAAAAATCACTGTTTTACTAGTAAGCGGCCAGAGGCCCCCTTTTCTTTACCTACAAACAGACTCCATTGAAATATAGATTGAGCTATTTGACTTAAAAGGGTTTTAATGTTCTTCTTGACAAGGAAGAAGGCAAGGAGAAAAGCCTTAGCATAGGGACAGTGGAAAAGGGATAATGGTTTATAATTGAGAAACCAAATGCACCAGACCCTTCCAGACCATTGTTCCTACAAAAGTAAGGAAGGTCCTTGGAACTCACTGGCTATCGCTTATCTCTAAAGGGGCGCTCCTCGAGGTAAGCGCAGTCGCCTGAGAAGTCTACATCAAATTTAAAATGAAATAAACTAGTCACAAAAGATAAGCACTCTGATTCCATGCCTCAGCATTTTTGTCACTGACAGATGTCCTGAGAGACTCGCTTGTGACAGAAGAAAGGTTTTCTTTGTCCCGTAGTTTCTGAGATTTCAATCCATGGTGGCTGGGTTCTACCTATGGCTGTAGGCCTGTACATTGGATCAGAAACCCATGGCTGAGGGAGGCTTTCACCTCATACCAGACGGGATATAGACAGAGAAGAGAGGACCAGGGGCCCTGAGTCTCCTTTGGGGGTTCACGCTGTGGTGGTTAACTTTTCCTCACTGAACCCCAATCCCTGAGAAAACAACCTACAGAAAGAAATGGGTTATTTGGGCACAGGGAATCATGGGAAGAGCAGCCCCTTGCCTTGAGCCCAACCAAAAGTGAATTCTGGAACTGGTGCTGAGTAGGTGAGCTCGGGAGTGGGTTGTTGACCCGGCCAGGCTTATGCTGTTGGTTTTATAAGAAAGTGAAACACACGTGTGTACTATTAACATGAGGACTAAGTAAGACTCATATCTCAACGGTGGAATGCAAAACAGAGACCGAGTGACTCATATCAATTAGTAATCTTATCAGCAGTATAATTATTGCTCAGTGAAGGGCTGCAGATGCAATGAACGGTCCAGTACAAAACCTTGTGTTAATTTGAATATTAAAGCTGATTATTATTTACTTATACCATCAACAGAGTGTTGCTGTTTACTCATTTTCTGATCTTTATTGTTTGGCATATACAATTATATTAGTTCTACATTTTAAGGTTGAAATGATCTATCCACATAGAGCACCTTGATGCTGTAAGATTCTCTTACATGGTTCTGCAAATAAGATTATAATTTGGGGTAGTGTAAGGTCTTTATGTTCCACTAAGATATTTATTTTACTTTTATAGAGAAACAAGATTATGGCTCTATGGAGCTCTTATAGCTCATCTATTGGTTCATTTTAATAAAAACTTTGCAATGTTTAGAGTTATGATTTTTAAAATACTGAATTATTTCCTTCTAAAGTTCTATCAGTTCAACAAACAAATCATTTTTTGTTTAATTTGGCAAACGTTGAGTTAAATTAAATTATTTAAGACGAAGCTTGAGCTGGGAAAAATCATGGCTCTTAGTTGATTTCCCTATTCTCCCTTTGTTGTGCTCTTGTAATGATTACTTTGAACAAAATGCTTGGTAGCACATGTAATTTTAGAATGATATATTGTTGAGCTAATGGTGCATACCACTCTGTATTCTTCAAAGGTGGATCCGAATTAATTTACCTGTGCAACTTTCATTCCTGCGTGATATACTGTTCCATGTCAGTTGTTTATAAAACAGATAAATGCGGTTGTCTTTCTTTCATCTTGCATCAAAATACATAGTGTGATTGCTTGTAATCTCTTCCTCAGAAACACACAGACAAAATGCCCCAGGAGTATCTGTCTTCTCTCTCCCTCTTCTCCCTCTCTCCCTCCCTCTCTCCCTCTTTCCCTCCCCCTCTCCCTCTCTCCCTCCCCCTCTCCCTCACCTCTCTCTCCCTCCCCCTCTCCCTCTCTCCCTCCCCCTCTCCCTCTCTCTGTCACTCTGTTTATCT
>PVJA010022915.1:0-5000 GCA_004027025.1 Myocastor coypus
TTTCTTTCTTTCTTTCTTTCTGGAACCAGGGATTGAATGAAGGACTTTGCACTTGCTAGACAGGTGTTTGTACCCCTGAGCTATCTCTCTGGCCCCTAAAATATGCTGTTTGAAATCCTTAAACAAATTTGAAATAAAACTTGTAAACCCATCAAATTATATTTTAATTTTTACATAGAGATCTTTTTTTTTTTTTTTTTTTTTTTTGAGACAGGGTCTCGCTATGCAGTTCAGGCTGGCCTTGCTGAGCTCACTTTTGTAGCTGAAGCTGGTCTTGAACTTGCACCAATCCTCCTGCCTCAGCCTCCCAAGTGCTGGGATTACAGGTGTGTGCCACCACACTGGGCCCTATTTTTAAATCTTTTTCAGAGCAGAATTTATTTACTGGGGGAAAGAAAGCATCTGTCCGAGCAAGGGGCAGAAGGGGACCTGAGTGGGCTGCCCAGGAATCTGCCTTAGGGATTTTTATAGAGAAAAGCCACAAGGTGAGGTGGGTCTAAGGTGGAGAACATGGGCCTCAAGTATGAGGTGGGACAAAATGATGGTCAGCCAATAAGATGACAAGCACAATTGCTGAGGTAAAATTGATCAAACTGGGATCAGATGGGGAAGTAGCAGCCCAGCCTGAATAGAAGGGTGTTTTCTGTAGGTGGTCTAGTTAGTGACTCTTCCTGGGTTTTTTTTTTTTTTTTAAGTGATAGAGATCTATTTAGACCATCAATCTCTGATGTTTTCCTTTAGGGAGCAGGCTTCCCTTTAATCCTTTGTCCTGAGGTCTGACCCCAAGCAGGAGTATCAGTCTCTCTCATAGTTACAAGTATCTTTTTTTTTTGTCATTTTGAGACAGGGTCTTGCTGTACAGTTCAGGCTGGCTTTGAACTGGCACTGATCCTCCTGCCTCCGTCTCCTGAGTGCTGCAGTTACAGGTGTGCTGTCTTCCCTACTGTCTCCTGCTGAGGGCCTGCCCCTGTCGACTACCTATAATATTTCTATCTAATTCAGCGGCCTACGACAATCCCCATCCCCACCCCCACCCAGAAGTAACCCAAACTACTGTGACGGCATAATGGGCAGTGGGCACTCAGGCTTCATCGGGCTGACGGGCTGTAGCTGTTGTTGAGCAGCTAGACCTGCTCTCCAGAGGGTCTGAGGGCCCTCGGTAGGCAGCAGACATCTTCATCCTGGGTAGGCGTAGAGCTCTGAGCCTCTGTGTTCCATTTTGGCTCTTGCGGGTAGGTAGACCATGCAAAATGTGCAGCTCTTTTTTTTTTTAAGAACTCTTTATTTTATTTATTTATTTATTTATTTTGGTTTCAGAACCTTTGTTTGTTTATTCACTCATTTTTATGGCCGGCTCAGCCCACCCCGAGGGCAGGGCTGGCGCAGCATGTGGTGCCGGGGATCGAACCACGGTCCCTGAAGCTGCCCAAGCTTTCCCAAGCAGGCATTTTGTACCACTGAGCCATCCAGCTGGGCCCATGCAGCTCTTTTTTAATACCTAAGGGTCAAACATCTTCCCATGCTTAATGGTCTGTCCAGTGATCTCAGTGGAAGGCCTCCCAATGATACCAGGAATGAAACTCCCAACCTGAAAGATACCCGGGATGAATTCACATTCTCTAAAACCAAAGCATTAATTTTAGAAACAACAGAGGTTAAGAGCATAATGTAAGACCGGATGTGGTAGCGTGTTGCAAGGAACCCCTTCTGGCCCGAGTCTTGGTCCAAGAAGTTTATATTTGGTTTTTTGCTTGTTTGTGTTTTTTGTGGAACCCAGGATTGAACTCAGGACCTTGCACTTGCCAGGCAGGCACTTGTGCCTCTGAGTTATCTCCCCAGCCCCAAGAAGTTTATATTTGTAATCCCAAAAATGTGTTCTTGTAATCCCACCAAGTCAATTCCAATCTACCACTCTCAGTGCAACTCAGTGAAAATAAAGACACTAAAACATATTTATTGGGGCTCAGCAGGATGGCTCAGTGGCCTAAAAGCGCCTGCTTAGGAAAGCTTGGGTGGCTGCAGGGACCGCGGTTCAATCCCCAGCACCACATGCTGCGCCAGCCCTGCCCTCAGCCATAAAAATAAACAAACAAAAGTTCTGAAACAAGAAAAAAAATAAAATAAGGCATATTTATTAATTATGGGGAGTCAAGGGGTCCTGAGTCCAGCCACAAAGATGGAACAGAACAAAGGCCTTGACCCAGACCTAATTATTCAGTTGTGGAGGAGTGGCTTGAGGATGACTGAGAATTGTGGGCAGTAGGTGAGTACAGTGAGCTGGGCTGGGTAGAAGGCCTGCATTTACCTCTGTCATACCCAGAGAGAAGGATATGCAGGAAAAGTAATTTGCATTATACTATTGGGATAGTATCTAATGTTTTGGGGTCTGGCGCTTCAGCTCTGATGTCTAATCCTTCAAGACCCAAGAAGTCATAGCCTCTGTCTTGATACCCAGTCCCAGCCGCCAGCAACAACGTGAAGCGTTGGCTCTTCATCTTGTCTCCACCCGGCTCGTGTTAAAGAACAGCAGGTATGGGTTACAGAGAAACATACATGCTGTCTTCAAAGACGACCGGTCCTCCATAGCGCATGCCTGCGAGATGGCGCTGGGGAGGCTGAAAAGAGGACGATCACTATGGTAGTGAGACCCTGTACGAGACAGAGATAAACTTACTGGGGGAAAGAAAGCTTCTGTCCAAGGAAGCGACAGAAGGGGGACTGAGTGGGTTGCCCCTCTTTATTTTTTTGAGACAGGGTCTTGCTAAATTGCCCAGACTGGGCTCCAACTTGCTGTCCTTCTGCCTCAGCCTCCCAGAGAGCTGGAGCCACAGGCACGCACAGCCACACCTGGATATCCAGGAAAGGCGAGCACTCTGGTACTGATGCCACGATTGGCCTCGCGCCCCAGCCACTCCGCCCAGCGCCAGGATGAGCATGGAGGATGTGCCCCTAGCCCGAGAAGGGATGATAAAAGGGACTAAGTGAGTTCATGAGTGTGGCTGTGCCTTCAGAGGGACAGCTGTTGTCCCATGAGTGTCCCTGGTCAGGTCAAGTCTATTCCAGGCATGCAAGCAACACAGACAGGAAGGGATGCACCCTGCCCTGCCCTGCCCTCATCCACAAGGGTGGAGAGAGGCGACAATACAGACAGAGGTGGGTGATGCAACCTTCCCAGCCAGGGACACCAGGGAGCCCGCCCGGCAGGACACCTCCTTCCACTGCACCTCTTCCGAAGATAAGGGCTAGAGGAGGCCGTCGGGGCAGGGAGACACTCCCTGCACACACCCAGCTCGGGCGTCCCCCAGCACTGAGTCACGAGCATCTGCAACACCCACACCGGTCCTGCGCACCCCTAATCACGTAGGCAGCCCACAGCCCTGTGTATCTTTCTCCAGGAGTGCACATAGCAAACGCCCAGCTGTGCGACCTCAGGGAAGCCACTCAGCTCCTCTGAGCGCAGTTCCCCCCTCTAGCATGGTAATTGCAGCAAGGACCACAGAGGGAGGAGGGAGGAGTCCTTGTGACAGTATCTGTAGCATCCTGAGGACAGTGCTTAATTAATGCTTATCACTGACATTCCCTCCCTCCCTCCCTCCTCCCCTCCCTCCCTCCTTCCTTCCCTCCTCCCCTCCTCCCCTCCCTCCCTCCCTTCTTCCCTTCCTTCCTTCCTTCCTTTGAGACAGGGTTGTGGTGGTGCACACCTGTAATCCTGGCACTGTGAGACTGAGGCAGGAGGATCATGGTGAGTTGAAAACCAGCTTGGGCTACAAAGTGAGCCCAAGGCCGGATGAACTGCAGTGAGACTCATGGTAATCCTCCTGCTTCAGCCTCCTGCATAGTGGTATTGCAGTCCTGTGTCGCCACACCCGGCTTTCTGGGATTCCTAATGTGGATATTCATGTGTGCAACTGCACGTTTCATGCTTTGGCAACATCACGTGACAGCTTGTATCTCCTTGTACGTGTCCCGGTCTCATGAAGGACAGGCTTAGTGGCTGTGCATGTGAGTTTCATCTACACACACACAAAAGCCTATGACCTGCTCACACACCTGGTGCACACTTTAATGTGTGCGTGTGTGAATGCTACTCACCCCAGCACCCTGAGGGTTCTGCACATGTGTATTCCGGCACACAGTTAACAGATGCACACGCCTGCGCTCCGCTAATCTGGTGTCCTCTGTGCCGTCTCTGAAGCCGAATGACTTGCTGAGCAGAGGCAGGTGGCCTGAAATGGTGTTCTGCAGTTGGCCAGAATAATCCACCAGGCCAGAGGCTCTGCTCAGCATTGGGGGGCTGGGACCCACACCTGTGGTCTCCTGGCTTGGAGGTGGCTGTCCTGCATGGAGAGAGGGTGCCAGGGTCACGGGGTACGCAGCCCAGGCTCCCGGGGGCCAGTCACATGGCTCTCCCAGTACCCAGCGCAGTGCCTCAGGAGCAGACTGACAGGTGAACAAGTGGACGCTTGCTGTATGCACCAGGAAGTAGACTCGTGGGGCGTAGACATTTCATCTTTGGGCCCCTCTGGGCCTGCGTTTCATGAGGATAAGATGTCTCTATCCCCAGCAGCCAGGCCAGGTCCTGACAAAACTGGTCATCAGCAATTAAATGAGAATATGTTTAGCTCTGAGGACAACAGATTAAACAAGAAAGATGCTTATTGCCAGGCATGGTGGCATACATCTGCAATCCTAGCTACTTGGGAGGCTGAAGCAGGAGGATTGCAGGTTCAAGTTCAGCCTGGACAACTTAGTGAGACCCTGTCTTTTTATATATATATATCCTTATCTATATCTATATATCTGTATATAATTTTATTTTTTAATGTATTTGAATTTTTATTTTTATTTTTTATTTTTTGTCTTTTTGGGACAGGGTCTCGCTATGCAGTTCAGGCTGGCCTTGAGATCTCTTTTGTAGCCCAGGCTGGTCTCAAACTCACATCGATCTTCCTGCCTCAGCCTCCCAAGTGCTGGGATTGCAGGTGTGCGCCACCATGCCT
>PVJA010022915.1:7500-13122 GCA_004027025.1 Myocastor coypus
TGAAATCAATAAATCAATAAAAAGTGATGACATGAACATATTCGTCCAAATATATTTGTTTGAATATCTAATATTAATTTTTTAAAAATTATTTTATTTATTTATTTTTTTCTTGTTACAGAACCTTTGTTTGTTTATTCACTCATTTTTTTTTTGTCTTTTTGAGACAGGGTCTCACTATGCAGTTGAGGCTGGTCCTGCGCTCACTTTTGTAGCCCAGGCTGGTCTCGAACTCGCACCAATCCTCCTGCCTCAGCCTCCCAAATGCTGGGATTACAGGCGTGAGCCACCACACCCGGCCATATTCACTCATTTTTATGGCCAACTCAGCCCATCCCTAGGGCAGGGCTGGCGCAGCATGTGGTGCCGGGGATCGAACCGTGGTCCCTGCAGTTGCCTAAGCTTTCCTAAGCAGGCACTTTAGACCACTGAGCCATCCTGCCAGGCCTCGAATATCTAATATTTTCATGCTATGTTTTTATTCAGGTTTTTCCTCCAGGTTGTAAAAGTTTTCTTCTCTCAAATTACATGAAGAGAAAAACAGAGCTACAATTTCAGACCATAAGCAACGCCTCCTGGAGCTGCCAATCCAAGCTGTGGGTCCACAGGACCAAGTCACTGTCACAGGCCTGAGTTCACACCAATCTCATACAGAAGTCGGGACACTGAGACCCCTGAGCCTTCTCCGCCTTGCATAGTGGTAGACGCATCTTGCACCCTGGTGTCTCAAACCACAGGAACAAGGACCCCAGCGAACTCCTAATCCGCACCTGACCTGTGTCAGCAGCTCTCCCAGGATGCAATGCTGAGCATCTCGAGTGCTGATCTCATTTATTACGTACACACCACCCATGTGTGCTCACATGTGCCCATACACATCATCCGTGTGAGCATGTGAGTGTGTGATATAGCCTCCAAGGAAGAAACTGAGGCACAGAGGGTCAGCTAGACAAGAACCTCCAACTCACGACCCGTAGGGCTGGGATTTGAACCTGCTGTGGATCTGCAGTACTCGGGCCTCACCGCTGCACTAGACTTTGTGGACTTAGAGCAGATGCTCCAGACCCATCCCAACCCTCACTTTACAGGAGTGAGCAACTGGGCCCAGAGAGGGCTGGCAGATTACTTCAGGTCACACAGCAGATTGGATGCATCTCGAACAGCCTACATGGCCGTGCCTGGAGGTCTTCAACACCATGGGGCTTATTCCTCTCTGTCCTACCACCATACCTGCAGGGAGGGAGAGGCACTGCCCTGTTGGGGCTGCAGGTGGGCGTGGCCATGGCTGTGAGCAGACAGGCTGAAGTGTAGGTCCCTCTGGGCATCACTGCTGGATAGGGTGCCATGGAGTCTGAATCAGAGGGTGGACCTGTCAGTCTGCCCAGCCACCCTATCACTCTGAGGATGATTCTCCTGTTGGGACTTTGGAATGTTAACATAGGTGAGTCCGTGACTCTTAGCTCCCGTGACTCTGTTACTCAAAATTCCTTCATTCTGACCGGCGTCACTGCATATCCCGGAAGCCAGGACCCAGCCACTGAGCAGGCCCACCCAGCCATGGACAGGAGTCAGACTCTCGCTCTAAGGGCCAGGCCATGGCCAATGGCCTTGTCATCTCCTCTGGCACCTCTGCCCTGGACCTTCCTCCCACTTCCCAGGGACCCCTCCTCATCTCTTCCCCTAGCTGGGCTATTGATCCTGGGGGAGCCCAAAGTCAAGGCCGGCTGACCACTTGGATGCAGGGCTGTGTCCACAGCCAGGTGAACAGCTGATGCAGTCCTGTCCCCCACACACACATACTCTGGGCCTCCCTGGCCACCAACCAATGGAAGGCGCTCCTCAGAGGGACAGGAACAAGCCCTGTCTTGGGGCCGCTGTGACCAGCGCTATGACTGCCTGTCCTTGTGCACCTGGCTGAGAATAGAAAGAACAGGAACTCGGGCTGAGCAAGTTCAGTGAGGACCCTGCCCGAGCAAGGAGGGAGCTGGACTCGAGGTCCCACGCAGTGGACCTGGGGCTTCCAGGGCAGAGGGAGGGGCATGGGACAGGAGGCCTGAGGAAAAGGCTTACAGAAGCGCTCAGCCCAGAGGTGCAGCGGGTGCCCCTGCCTCAGCCTCCCGAGGGCTGGGACTGCAAGTGTACATCACCACACCTGGCCTGTTGCTGTCTGTTTCAGTTCTGCAAAGGTTAGCACCCTCGGCCTCAAAGGTACCAGGCCAGTGCTCTCCCGCTGGCTTATATCCCAGTCCTCTTTCTTTATTACAAAAATTATGCACACCTACTTTTAATATATTTATTAGTAGTGACTAATCTTATAAAATATGGGTTTGAAGGGCCGGCAGTACAGCTCAGCAGACTTGCTTAGGGAAGCGCAGGGGCCAGGGTTTGATGCTTGGCACCGCATACCACGCCGGCCCTGCTCTCAGGCACGCTGAGCCAGCAATGCAGTCCAGGCATAGTGGTGTGCGCCTATAATCCCAGCACTTGGGAGGCAGAAAACAGGAGGATCACTGTGAGTCGGAGCTGCATAGTGAGACCCTGCACCAAAAAAAGGGTCTGGAGTGATGCCTTATACACACATAGACTATATTTCAATCCCACCCATCCTTCATTGTCTTCCTCTGTTTCTGCCATCTCAGCCTCCTTTCTTTTCTTTTTTTTTTTTTTGTCTTTTTGAGACAGGGTCTCACTATGCAGTTGAGGCTGGTCCTGAGCTCACTTTTGTAGCCCAGGCTGGTCTCAAACTCGCACTGATCCTCCTGCCTCAGCCTCCTGAGTGCTGGGATTACAGGCGTGAGCCACCACGCCCGGCATTCA
The DNA here is from genome assembly GCA_004027025.1 of Myocastor coypus. Classification (NCBI taxonomy): domain Eukaryota; kingdom Metazoa; phylum Chordata; class Mammalia; order Rodentia; family Myocastoridae; genus Myocastor; species Myocastor coypus. Next base: position 10,318 of record PVJA010022915.1, read on the forward strand.
GCCTCCTTTCTATCTTAGATCATCTCTTGTAGTTTTGGCATACTGGGGGAAGCCTGCTTGCTGCCTGTCTTTCTGAGTCCTGCTTCTGTAACTGGACATGATGGCCTCCAGTTCCACACATTTTCCTACAGCTGACAGAATTTCATTCTTCAGAGCTGAATACTACTCCATTGTATATGTACACCATATTTTCCTTATTCGGCTTGCCTCCTGGTGGGTACTGAGGCTGGTTCCATGTCTTGGCCTGTTTGCTGAATAAACATAAGTCCCTCTGTCCCTGTCATATGATGACTTTCATTCCTTCAGGTTAGGTCACATGGTATGGGCTGGTTCTACTTTTGGTGTTCTGAAGAACCTTCAACCTTGAAGATTTCTTTCTTCCTTTTTTTTTTTTTTTTTTTTTTTTTTTTTTTTTTTTTTTTTTTTTTTTTTTTTATGGCCGGCTCAGCCTTCTGTGGGGGTGGGGCTGGTGAAGCATGTAGTGCCAGGGATCAAACTGCATCCCTGAGGTTGCCTAAGCTTGCCTAAACAGGTACTTTAGACTGCTAAGCCATCTTACCAACCCTACTTTTTGAGACAAGGTCTCACAATGTAATTCAGGTTGGCCTTGAACTCACTTCATAGCGCAAGCTGGCTTTGAATTCACAGTGACCCTCCTGCCTCAGCCTCCCAAGTGCTGTGATTCTAGGCATCCACCACCATGCCTGGCTACATACAGATTTCCCCTGTGGCTGGGCTAAGGTACATTCTCACCAGCAGTGTTAGGAAGGTTCCTTTTTTCCCCAAATCCTTAACAGTATTTATTGATTTTTTGGCTTTTGGTTCTTTTTGAGACAGAGTCTTGTTATGTAGCCCAGGCTGGCCTCAAACTCATAGCAATCCTCCTGCCTCAACCTCCTGTGCTCTGGGGATTACAGGTATGGGCTACCATGCCTGGATGAGCTAATTTTTATAGCAGGTTTCAGTCTTCTGCAGATGAGTACCTCGTTTTCCAGCACTGTCTGTGACAGCAGTTGTCGCTCTTGTGGTGTGTCCTTGTGGCTCCTGCGTCCCACCTCAGGTGGCCGTGGCTGCATGGATCTGTTCCCTTGCTCCTCAAGGCCACTTCTGTGCCAGCCCCATGCTGTTCCTGTTAGGGTGAGTTTGTAGTATAATTTGAAATCAGGTATCGTGGCTGACCTTGAACTTTCAATCCTCCTGCGTCAGCTTCCCAGTGGGGTGGGATTATAGTTGTGAGCTTCCATGCCCAGTTAGAAAGGTACTGGTTTTATAATACTGGTTTTGTATCCTCAATATATAGTCATTATTTATAAAATTAAAACAATACAGAATCATACAATGGCCCAGCGGAATGGCTCAGTGGTCTAAAGCGCCTGCTTGGGAAAGCTTGGGCGGCTTCTGGGACCGCGGTTCGATCCCCGGCACCACATGCTGCGCCAGCCCTGCCCTCGGGGCGGGCTGAGCCTGCCATAAAAATGAGTGAATAAACAAATAAAGGTTCTGAAACAAGAAAAAAAAATTAAATTAAATTTAAAAAAAAGAGAATCATACAAGATAAAAATATAAACACCACCCAGGAGCCAATTCTACTTCTTGCAATAAAGAGCTGCTGCCCCTGCGCAGTGTGACCCACATCCCCTTGGCCTCAAGGCTGCTTGAGGCGTTCCTGTCATCACGCCAAGCGCCAAGCGCCAAGCACCTGCTTTTTAATCAGTCTCCTGCGTCCTGCACGTTGACAGGTAAGAAGCTCAGCATCTCCCTCTGGAGGGCTCTTCCAGAATCGCCTAAGAACCCCAGGGACTCCTTGTGTCCCCGAGGTTGGTCCTACTTCACAGGGCCAAGGGATGACAGCTCTCTCAGTCCCTGCACCAGCCCCTCCCTGGTCCCTGCAGCAGATGACACAGAGGCTGGGCTCCCGGCCACACCTCCTGTGGCGCCTGCTCACCTCGTCAGCCCTGGCCTCCACCTCAGCTTGCTTGCCTGCCTGCACCCCCCAACACACCAGGAGTCATTTCTTCTGAGGCCCAGGTATCCTTTGCCAGATCACTTTGGACAGGACTGTCCTTCTGGCCAGGCAGCAGCTGGTCCCTCTGCCTCACAAGGGAGGGACTGGAATCCCAGATCTATTTCTTCTTAAGGTTTCCCAGCTGCCTACCAGTTTCCAAGGTTAAAGGAGGGGAATTTCGTGGAGTTTTTTGTTTTTCATGGTACTGGGGATTGAATCTTGGATATTTGCTTTCAGCTATATTCCCTGCATATATATGCAGTTCAGGCTGATCTCAAACTCACACCGATCCTCCTGCCTCAGCCTCCCAAGTGCTGGGATGATAGGCATGTGCTACTGATGCAGGAAGAAAACACTGATCTAGGGTGGATGACCTCCAATAGGGAACCTCCAAATGATACAGGGAAAACCAGTCCCCAACCTGAAAAGTACCTGGGACGAGTTCGTGTTCTCTAAAACCGAAGAATGAGTTTTAGGAACAAACAGAGGTAATAAGCAGAATAGATTTATTGAGGGAAAGAAAGCTCCTGTCCGAGAGAGGGACAGAAGGGGGGTCCGGAGTGGGTGTCCCCCGGAAGCTGTCTCTTCCAGGGACTTTTATAGAGAAGACATGGGAACTCACTTAGATGGGTATGAGGTGGGACAAAGACTATGGTCAGCCAATGAGATTACAAGCACCATTGCTCAGGTAAAATTGATTGACATTGGGATCCGATGGGAAGGCAAGTCACATAGCAAGCGGGCAAGAATGCCACCTATTGAGCTTGGTGACTCTTTCTAGGCTCTTTCAAGGTGATTGA
>PVJA010022915.1:13222-33924 GCA_004027025.1 Myocastor coypus
TTTTTTTTTTTTTTTTTTTTTTTTGTCCTTCATTTATTTTTTTTTTTCTTGTTTCGGAACCTTTGTTTGTTTATTCACTCATTTTTATGGGTGGCTCAGCCAGCACCGAGGGCAGGGCTGGCAAAGCCAGCACCGAGAGCAGGGCTGGCGCAGCATGTGGTGCCGGGGATCGAACCGCGGTCCCTGAAGCCACCAAAGCTTTCCCAAGCAGGCACTTTAGACCACTGAACCATCCCACCGGGCCCCCTGACTGCCTATAATATTTCTGACTCAGCTGCCTACAACACTACCATGCCTGGCTATATATAATTTTTGAGGCATGGTCTTGCTAAATTTCCAGGCCTGGGTTTGACTTTGTGATCCTCCTGCCTCATCCTCCTGGAGTGCTGAGATTACAGGAGTACTCATGCCTGTCCCTCTCCAGCTTCCCTTCTTTCCCCCCCAGTACCAGGGAATGAACTCAGGACGCTGCACTGGCCAGGCAGTGTGCGTCTTCTACTGTGCTCTCTCTCCAGCCCTTCCAACTTCCCTATTCTATAAAAACAATACCCCTCACACACATTCTCATGAGCCTCTTTTTTTTTTTTTTTGTGGGACCAGGGTTCGAACTCACGACCTTGCACTTGCCCAGCAGGCACTTGTGCCTCGGAGCTATCTCCCCAGCCCCAATGAGCCTCTTTTCTGCAATTGCTGTGGGGTAGGTCTGCTCTCTGTCTACATGAGGCAGAGCCACTGAGACTTCCAAAGACCCCAGCAAGCTGGGCAGGGTGAGGCCATCCTGTGATGCCAGCTACTTCAGGAGCTGGGCAGAAGGGTTGCAAGCTCAAAGTCAACCTGGGCAACCTGGTGAGATTTTGTCTCAAAGTAAAAAAAAAAAAAAAAAAAAAAAAAGAGCTGGGGATGCAGCTCAATGGAAGAGCACTTGCTTAGCACGCATGAGGTCCTGGGTTCTAGGCCAGTACTGTAAACAAAATTAAATCCAAGAATGGTGTCCCGGCAGGAGACAAAGCTGCCTCCGCAGGGTCAAACCCTCAGTGCTTCCCCGGGAGATGATTTCCCCTCACTTGAAAACTTAGAAAACATAGAGCCGGGCATGGTGGCTCACGCCTGTAATCCCAGCACTCGGGAGGCTGAGGCAGAAGGATCAGTGCGAGTTCGAGACCAGCCTGGGCTACAAAAGTGAGCTCAAGGCCAGCCTCAACTGCATAGTGAGACTCTGTCTCAAAAAGACAAAAAAAAAGAAAAAGAAAACTTAGAAAACAGTTCAGCTGGACCTCAGGTCAGTTAAAGTTTAACTGCTAGGCCGCTCCTGCCTGTTCCTGTCTCGGTCGGGGAGTGTTTGTCTTCCCGTTCGTTTGCCTCTGCGTCCACATGGGACAGTGACTGGTTTCCTACCATGGAAGAAACACGTGAGAGGTTGCCCCAGGGGTGAGGCCAGGAAGGAGGAGGGCATTGAGCACCATCAGAGAGAGCAGCCTGGGGGCGGCCACTGAAGAACAGTTCTGGAGTCAGACCCCCTGGCCACTTTGGCATCTTGGACTTACCTGCCATGCTTCTGCTCCACAAAACCAGAAATCTGGTGCTTACTCCCACAGCCAACCAAGCCTTCAGGTCATCCTTGGTCTTATCCCCTAGTGTTCCTCTCATTGGCACCCCCGCTTTTGAGGTACGGCCTCCCTCTATATTCCAAGCAGGCCTTCAACTCACCGAGATCTTCCTACTTCAGCCTCCCAAGCGCTGGAATTACACATGTGACCCCTCCAGACGGAGCTGTCCCCACCCTCCACCCTTCCTGCTTCCTCCCCAGCCTCCTGTGCCAGGCAGTTCTTGGATGGCTGTGCTGGCCCTTGAGGGTCTCACCGCTGCCTCTGCTTTTTCAGTTCCACAGTCCATTATCAACAGGGAAGTAGGCAGAGCTGAGCAGGGAGCACTGCAGCTGCCTCCCGTGTGCTCGGGACACTGGGACTAGTGAGGTGCCTGCAGCAGCATCCGGCAAGCAAAGCACTGGAAACAGCTCAAGATCCACTCATCCTTGTGGCTGCCAGGACAAACTACCCCAAACTTGGTGTCTTAAACAACACAAATCGCATAGGATGAGCGCATACACAAGCAATCCTAGTACTTGGCTGAGGCAGGAAAAAGAGAAGGAGAAGGAGGGGAAGGAGAAGAAGGAGAAGGAGGAGGAGAAGAAGAAAAAGGAGAAGGAGGGAAAGGAGGAGGAGAAGAAAAAGAAAGAGGAGGAGGGGGAGGAGGAGGAAGAGGAGGAGGGGGAGGGGCTGGTGAGATGGCTCAGCGGTCTAAAGCTCCTGCTTAGGCAAGCTTAGGCAACCATAGGGTCCGTGGTTCGGTCCTCAGCACCACATGCTGCACCAACCCCACCCCGAGGGCAGGCTGAGTGGGCCATTAAAAAAAAGAAGAGAGGGGCTGGGGAGATAGCTCCGAGGCACAAGTGCCTGCTGGGCAAGTGCAAGGTCATGAGTTCAAACCCTGGTCCCACCCAAAAAAAAAAAAAATTAATAAATAATAATAAAAAGAAGAGAGAAAAGAGGGGAGGGAAATGGGGAGAGGGAGGGGGTGGGGGAGACGAAGATGACAAACAGGATAGCTCTAGGTCCTGGGTCAGCAGCCTTCATTCCATCTGCAGACTTTGCCCGCTGCGCATAACTCTGTGTTCACAGGTTCAGGGTCAGGACGGGAACATCTGGGGAATCAACCATCCATGCATAGCAGGAGGACGAATGGTGGCTGCTCCCCATGACGGAATGCATCACATTCCAGGGGAGCTATGCCAGGATGCAGTGCTGGCCGAATCCTTAGCATCCCTCCTTTGCCCAAGAATCCTTAGCATCCCTCCTTTGCGTGAGACCCTGTCCTTGTGGGTCAATGGTGAATTAACAAAAATGTGACATTTAGGGTTTTGTGATGTGTGATTTTTTTAGGGTTTCTTTTCTTTTCTTTTTTGCCCTCCCTCTCTTCTTTTGTCTGTCTGTCTGCCTGCCTGCCTGCCTGCCTGCCTGTCTGTCTGTCTGTCTGCCACCTGTTTGTCTGTCTTTGGAGACATGCTCATATTCTGTGGCAAGAACTCCTGGCCTCAAAGCAGTCTTCCTGCCTCAGCCTCATGTATGCTGCTCCTTCAGATGTGTGCCACTTGGCGGGGCTTATCATCTTTTAATAAATATTTACAATTTGGGCTGGGGAGATAGCTCTGAGGCACAAGTGCCTGCTGGGCAAGTGCAAGGTCATGAGTTTGAACCCTGGTCCCACAAAAAAATAAAATAAAATAAATAAATAAATAAATAAATATTTACAATTTGTTGTGGTTTCTTTGCTCGTCTTACATATAAATCCACTTTTCTTTTTCTTTGTTTTCTTTTTTTTTTTTTTTTTAGAACTGGGGATTGAACTCAGGCTCTTGTGCTTGCCAGACAAACGCTTATTCTACTGAGCTATCTCCCCAGCCCCTCTTTGTTTTCTTTTTTGAGATAGGCTCTCACTATGTACTGCAGGCTGGCCTGAACTCACTATGTGGCCTAGGCTAGCCTTAAATTTCTGGCGATCTTCCTGCCTCGGTCTCCCTAGTGCTGGGATTATAGCTACCATGCCTGGCCTGTGTCATAAATGCCATGACACACCTGATTTAAACAGATGTAGACTTTTGCGAGGTTAGATATTTTGCTGTTGTTGTTTGGTGGTGGTGGTGTGGGGGACTGACCCCAGCCAGGGCTTCCCACAGCCTGGCAAAGTGAATGCACTGCATCCCCGGGCAGTTTCCCTGCAGCGTAGACTTCATTCCCTGTGAAGTCAGTGTGCATTCTGGCAAAGACTGCAAAAAGGAACAGAGCATGATCACTTGCCCGGATGTAATCAGTTGTCAGAAATATAACAGTGAGTGAAAGAAACAAGGCCAATGACTGCATGTGCACTGGGTCCCAAACCAGACACAACTGTAAGCAGGATGCAGTGGTGCACACCTAGATCTCAGCACTTGGACAGCTGAGGTAGAAGGGTCACCATGAGTTTGAGGCCACCCTGGGCTACACAGGGAGTTCAAGGCCAGTTGGACCTACATAGATGTAGCATTCAGTTCAGGGTCTACAGGGTCTTACTGCACAGATCAGACTCATAGTGATCCTCTTGTTTTCAGCCTTTTCAGTGCTGGAATTACAGGTGCATACCACCTTGCCCAGTTTTAGTGTGCCCTGGGGGTGCGTTCGCCATCCCAGGTCCCCAAGCCTGCTGAGCTATCTGGCAGCCCCTGAAGCTTAAAGTTTTAGGCCAAAAATTCTCCAGTGGTTTCTCATTTCACTTAAAGCACAGCCCAAACCCCTCTCCCAAGGTGTCTCACGGTACCCTCACCCACAGGTAGTCACGTAGCTGTCCTTGCCACCCCAGGTATGGAGGCAAACCTGTCATCCCTCTCTTGGTCCCCCTTCCCTTCCTCCATAGTGCTTGTTGCAATCACAATGATAGTTGTGCCTCACGAGGGCACGTGACCTCTGTTGTGCACATGCCGAGCACTAACAAGTGTGCAAACATAGCCCATACCTGTGCATGATTTTGTGTGGCTCTTGCTCCGGCATTGGGTCAAGACTTGGAGATGGAGGGACAGGGAAAGGGGGACCCTTGGCAGTCCCTTGCTTGGCGACAGCAGGCCCGAGTCCCTTCTCAGCCTAGCCCCTTGTTACTCTCTGCCTGAGGATCTGGCAGATACACAGCCTGACCCCATCTGGACAAGGTAGCCCTTGGGGTCTTTTAATTGAAAAGCAACCAACATGAGCTGGGCATGGTAAAGCAGTGCTGTAATCCCAACACTCAGGGGCTGAGGCAGGAGGATTGTTGTGAGTCTGAGGCCAGCCTGGGCTACAAAGCAAGCTCAAGGCCAACCTGAATTGCATAGCAAGATCCTGTTTCAAAAAGACAAAAGTAAATAAATATAATAAACTAAAACAAAATAAAAGTGAGTCTAGCATGGGCAATTCAGCAAAATCCCATCTCAGAATAAAAGATTAGGGGCCAGGGAGATAGCTCAGTGGCACAAGTGCAAGCCTGGCAAGTGCAAGGTTGTGAATTCAAATCCAGGTCCCGCCAAAAAAAATAATAAAAGGTTAAAAAGGGCCATGGGGCTAGGGGAGATAGCTCTTGCCTGACAAGTGCAAGGACCCAGGTTTGATCTACAGTACTGCAGGCCTGGAACCCTGGGGACACCACATGGACCCTGAAACCAGGCACGGTGGCACACACTTGTAATCCCAGGGCTGGGGAGGCTGAGAAAGGAGGATTGCTAAGAGTCTGAATTGCATCTGAATTGCGTAGTGAGGCCCCGCACACACACACACACACACACACACACACACACGCACACACACACACACACTCTCACACACACACACACACACACACACACACACACACACACACACAAAAAGACCAACCAAGAGTTTGAGACCGGCCTGGGCTACACAGTGAGTTGAAAGCCCGCCTAAACCATATAATAAGGTCAGCTCTCAAGAAAGCCAACAACCTGAACAACAACCACAACCAAAGGGGCTCAGATGTAGCTCAGCATGAAGACCCTGGGCTCAACCCCAGTGAAGTCCAGCAGGTTTACCCATGTCCCTCCCTCCTCCCCTCCCTCCCTCCCAGCACAGCGTGGCATAGGGTCTGGACACATGGCAAGTGCCTGGGCCCTGAATGGGGCTGCCTTGGCCACAAGGGCTCATGCGGTGCTGCGGTGGCCATAGAGGGATTCTGCTCACATCCCCGGCGCCCATCCTGGTGCATGTGAAGAAAGTCTGCAGGCCAGAACAACGATCTCCAAAAATGCCCATATCTGGAGCCTGTGAAAATGACCCTCAGAGGAGTGAGGCTACTAAGCTTTGCATTTATTTTCTTTTCCAGACAGGGTCTCACTAAGTAGCTTCGGCTGGCCTTGAACTCACTATGTAGCCCAGGATGGCCCTGAAATCAGAGGGATCCTCCTGCCTCAGCCTCCTCTGTGCTGGGCTCACAGGTCTGGGCCACCATGGCTGGCTGTTAATCTGATGACATGAGAAGGGTTATACTGGGTCATGGGGCAGGCATGGTGTATTCACAAGGATCATTCAATAGCAAAGAGACTTTATTTATTTATTTATTTATTTATTTGTCTTTTTGAGACAGGGTCTTGCTATGCAGTTCAGACTGGCCTTGAGCTCACTTTTGTAACCCAGGCTGGTCTCGAACTCACATCAATCTTCCTGTCTCAGCCTCCCAAGTGCTGGGATTACAGGTGTGAGCCACCACGCCCGGCTCTTTAAATACTCTTTTTGTTGTTGTTGTTGTTGTTGTTGTTATTTATTTATTTAGTCTTTTTGAGACAGGGACTCACTATGCAGTTCAGACTGGCTTTGAGCTCACTTTTGTAGCCCAGGCTGGTCGGGAACTTGCACCAATCAATCCTCTGCCTCAGCCTAAGGGCTGGGATTACAGATGGGCACCACCACACCCAGCTTGGCTGGCTAATTTCTTTCTTTCTTTCTTTTTGGCAGGACCAGGGTTCAAACTCACGACCTTGTAGGCACTTGTGCCACAGAGCTATCTCCCCAGCCTCTGGCTGGCTAATTTCTAAGAAAGTGAAAAAAGGCAAAGTTCAGACTCTCACTGGTTGATTTGGGTTTCTTTTTTAAATATTTTTAATTTTTTTTTCTTGTTTCAGAACTTTTATTTGTTTATTTATTTCTATGGCCAGCTCAGCCTGCCCTGAGGGTAGGGCTGGTGAAGCATATGGTGCTGGGGATCCAACCACAGTCCCTGCAACTGCCCAAGCTTTCCTAAGCAGGTACTTTAGACCAAGCTTTCCTAAGCAGGTGCTTTAGACCACTGAGCCATCCTGCTGGGCCCCTTACTGGCTGATCTGAATCCAGTTTGGATGTCTGATCTTTGGCTCCATAAGGTGATACATTAATGTTGGGTTTATTTATTTATTTTAATGTATCTTAGTATAGGGTCTCACTACATAGATGAGACTCGTAGTGATCCTCCTGTTTTCAGCCTCCCAAGCGCTGGGATCACAGACCTGTGCTACCATGCCCAGTCTTTTTTTTTTTTACTTTATTTTCTTGTTTCCAAACTTTTGTTTATTTATTTATTTTTATGGCCAGCTCAGCCCGCCCCGAGGGCAGGGCTGGCGCAGCATGTGGTGCCGGCGATCGAACCGAGGTCCCTGAAGCCGCCCAAACTTTCCCAAGCGGGCGCTTTAGACCACTGAGCCATCCCACTGGGCCCCACCATGCCCAGTCTTAATGGCAGCCTCAGCACGCCCCACCCCCCAGCGCAGCCTGCTAGGGATCAAACACTGGTCCCTGCACATGCCTAAGCAGGCATTTAGTACCCTGACCTATTTAGCCAGCCCTCATTTTGGTTTTTCGAGACAGGTCTTGCTGTGAACTCAGTATGTAGCTCAGGCTGGCCTCAAATTTGAATTTTTTTTTTTCTTGTTTCAGAACTTTTGTTTGTTTGTTTATGTGTTTATTTGTATGGCCGGCTCAGCCTGCCCTGAGGGCAAGGCTGGCGCAGCATGTGGTGCTGGGGATTGAACTAAGCTTTCCTAAGCAGGCGCTTTAGACCACTGAGCCATCCTGCCAGGTCCCTGGCCTCAAATTTGAGATGCCCCGCCTTCTCAGTCTCCCAAGGGCTGGGATTACAGGGGTGCACCATCATATCTGGTATTTGTTTTTGTTTTGTCTTTTTGAGACAGGGTCTCGCTGTACAGTTCAGGCTGGCCTTGAGCTCAGTTTTGTAGCCCAGGCTGGTCTTGAACTCTCACCAATCCTCCTGCCCCAGCCTCCCAAGTACTGGCATTACAGGCATACGCCACCACCCCTGGTTATATCTGGTATTTGTGTTGTTTTAAACCAACAAGTTTGAAGCCGGGCGTGGTGGCTCACGCCTGTAATCCCAGCACTTGGGAGGCTGAGGCAGGAGGATCGTTGCGAGTTCAAGACCAGCCTGGGCTACAAAAGTGAGCTCAAAGCCAGGGCCTGGCGGGATGGCTCAGTGGTCTGAAGCGCCTGATTGGGAAAGCTTGGGCGGCTTCAGGGACTGCGGTTCGATCCCCGGCATCACATGCTGCACCAGCCCTGCCCTTGGGGTGGGCTGAGCCGGCCATAAAAAATGAGTGAATAAACAAATAAAGGTTCTGAAACAAGAAAAAAAAAATAAATAAAAAGAATTACTTAAAAAAAAAACAAAGCCAGCCTGAACTGCACAGTGAGATCTTGTCTCAAAAAAAAAAAAAAAAAAAAAAACAAGTTTGAGTAGTTTGGCATAGTAAAGACCATATACTGAGTGACTTCTATTTATTTTATTTTATTGTTTTGAGATGGAAGTCTCACTAATTTGCAAAATTGCTTAGGTAAGACTTGAATTTGTGGTCCTTCTGCCTCAGCCTCGTTCAGTGCTGGGACTATGGGCATGCACCCCTGTATGAGGCTTCAAGGTTGAAAAACAAAGAAATCCTGGGGCCCAGCAGGATGGCTCAGTGGTCTAAAGCACCTGCTTAGGAAAGCTTAGGCAGCTGCAGGGACCGCGGTTCGACCCCCGGCACCACATGCTGTGCCAGCCCTGCCCTCAGGGCAGGCTGAGCAGGCCATAAAAATAAATAAATAAACAAAAGTTCTGAAACAAGAAAAAAAAAATAATAAAATTTTAAAAAAGCCCAAAGAAGGGGCTGGGGAGATAGCTCCGAGGCACAAGTGCCTGCTGGGCAAGTGCAAGGTGGTGAGTTCGAACCCTGGTCCCACAAAAAAAAAAAAAAAAAAAAAAAAAGCCCAAAGAAATCCTGACACATGCCGCTGCATGGATGAACCTCGGAAACATTCTCCTAAGTGAAATAATCCAGCCACGAAAGGACAAATATCACACCAAAGGTGGTGATGCACACCTATAATCCCAGCACTCTAGGAGGCTGAGGCAGCAGAATGGCAAATTGGAGTCTGGCCTGGGCCATTTAGCAACTTAGTAAGACCCAAGTAGGACCCCATCTCAAAGTAACAAATAAAGAGGTCTGATCCCATAGTTCAGCGTGAAAACCCTGAGTACAGCCCTCGGTACCACACACAACAACAACAGCACCAAATCTTACATGGTTCCACTTCTATGGGCTTTGCAGAGTTGCCCAACTCAGAAAACAGAGTGATTGTCAGGAAGTGGGACAGGAGTTAGATGGGTGAAAAGTCCATTCTGCAAGATGAAAAGACTGAGTTGCACAATTCCAGTGGATTCTGGCTTTTTTTTTTTTTTTTTTTTTTGGTTTTGTACCACTGCAGACTGAAGCCAAGCCTTGCTCTAAGAGATGTGTTCATTAATTTTATTCTAGAAAGGATCTCACTGAATTCTCCAGGCTAGCCTTGAACTTCTGACTCCCCTCTCTCAGCCTTCCAAGTAGCCTGAATTAAGGTGTACACCACTAAATCTGATGTGAAATATTTTTAATGGATCCATACTCCCTTTCTTCCCTCATTTCTTTCCTTTTCATTTCTTTTTAAGTAGGGTCTCTCCTGCCTCAGCCTCCCTAATATTGGGATCACAGGTATCTACTACCATGCCTGGCTCTCTGGCTCTCACTCACACACTTTTTTTTTTTTTAGTACAGGATCTGCAAGGTCTCACTACATAGACAGGATTCATAGTGATCCTCCTGTTTTCAGTCTCCCAAACACTGGGATTACAGGTGCATGCCACCACATCCAGTCTTTTACACACTTTAAATGATGAAGATGGTACACCATAAGAATTTTACCACAATTATAAAAAATAAAAACAAAAGCAACTCTGGATTCAGTGGCCACCATCACACAAAGGCGATGACACTCTGGAAGGCCACTGGGGAAGCTGTATAGTCTCCCCAGGAAGGGCTACACAGGTCCGCTCACTGCTTGACAGAGCTAAAAGAGAGGATTCTCCCACTTAAGAACACAGGGCATAGTTACACCCAGAATTCCAAGAGAAAGGAGCATGTTTGCCAGGGTGCTAAAAGGCCCTGAGCTGAGGCGCCCCCTCCCCTCATCTGCTGTGCTTTCCCTGTATGTTTGTTCTCCTGGGAAGCTTCAGGGCAAGCCCACTGCGCTCTCTGGTAGCAGGGGTGCCCTGGTTGGAAATCCAGCTCAGCCACCAGCTGGCTGGGCAGCTGTGGACAGGTTGGGTTACTTCGGCTCTGATCCAGGCATTACCCAATATCCCTCACGGGTACAAAACTGCCCCCCCCCCACACCGGTGAGAGACGCTGGGTCGCCCCAAGGTGGAGGCTCGCCAGAGGTGCTAAGCCAGGTTGTTGCCCTCTCCCGGTCAGTCTGCTGCAGGCGCGTCTTGAGCCCCTGTGACACCTGCCGGTTGCCAGCTCTCACAGCCTCACTGGCTCTTCCAGATGGACACCAGGACTCTTCAGTGTCTCTGCGCCCACACCCGCCTTTACTGGACATTTCTGCAACCTCTGATTGGCCTTTGCCCTCGTTCCCCAGCCAAGATCTTTCCAGAAAGCTACCACTGGCTCGGCTGGCAGGCAGGCACTGCTTCCTAGCACCAATCACCGCTGCTCTGCCTCCTGCCCCTGATACCCTCACCTTCCCAGTGCCCCCCTTCCAGGCACTGTGCAGTGGCTCAGGACCCACTGTTCCCCCACAAGCTCCATTCATAGCCGGCTCCTGCCACACCCCCGCCCCAGCCCTGCAGGGTGCCTCACTGGTCCCCAAGGGAAAAACATCTCAAAGTCGGACAGCTGTGCAAGTCCATGGCAGCTGGGCCTGAGATGTCGCCGCCTGCCGCCCTGGCATGCAACAGGACTGGCCTTTCCCTCCTGCTGCCTGGCACCCTCTCCTCACTTACCAGCCCCTGTCCAGGACGCACAGACCTTCTTTCCTATCCCCCTGCTGGCTCCTCCTACATGGGCTCCTTTTCAGATGTCCCTGTGTCCTCTCCACCTTCTCTCATTGGGTCCCCAGCTGCATCCTCATCCTCTTCTTTCTGATCTGCCCTTGGCTGCTGCTGTCTGGGCCAAAATGCCAGGCTCTCTCACCTGGATGCCAGCAGTGCCCACCCCAGCCTCTGCCTTTGCTCTCTGCAGCCTCTTCTCTACACAGGGCTCAGAGCTGAATGTGGCTCAGATTACGTCTCACATTTGCTGGGGACTCCCCTGGGGTTCCGTCTCACTCAGAGTGGAAGCTGAAGTGCCTACAAGTGCCCACAAACCCTATCGTAGGTGCTTGCTGTACTTAGCCTCACTGGCTGGCCTTTTTCACTGACCTAACCCATTACCCTCCTACGCTCAGCCATACCGCACTGTCCTGCCACAGGGCCTTTACACCAACTGTTCCTGCTGCGTGGAAGCCCCTTCTAAGAATAGGAATGGAGGGGGCTGGGGAGATAGCTCTGAGGCACAAGTGCCTGCCTGGCAAGTGCAAGGTCATGAGTTTGAACCCTGGTCCCTGGTCCCGCAAAAAAAAAAAAAAAAAAAAAAAAGAATAGGAATGGCTTTCTCCCTTCACCTTCTTTAAATCTCAGCTCAGATGTTGGCTACTTAATGAGGTTTTAAGGACCACTCTACTTAAAACTGCAGGCCACCTTCACTCAGTACAACCTAGCCCCCACTCCCACCTCCCAGCCCTGCTCTAATTGTTTCTTCGAAATCCCGGTATGGCAAAGAAATATTGCAAGTATTATGTACTTCACTTCCTTCACCTTTACTTTATGTTTATAAAGAATGTCAGCTCCACAGCGACATGGACCTCTTTTTGAATCTGGCCGTAGCCCAGGCTGACAGATATAGACATGGATATGGATATGGATATGGATACGGATATGGACTGGGTCTACAGGGTGTACAGGGTCTCACTACATAGATCAGACTCAGTGATTCTCCTGTTTTCAGCCTCCGAAGCGCGGGGATTACAGGTGCGAGCACCACGCCCAGTCTCCATCACCTTCTCAGCAAGCCCAGGGGGCGGGGCCAGCATGGCACTGCGGGGCGAACCCTGGCCGTTGCCCTCTGCCTTAGCAGGAACTTTAGTCCGCTGAGCTATGTGAAGGCTGGCACATATGAAATGGTGCACTGGGAGTCCTGGGCTGAGCAGGGGTAGACCTCTTATCAATAGTTCAGGAGACCACGGTGGCAGTGAGAGGGCTTTCCAGAGAGTCTGTCAGCCCTGCGGGAGGACACCGAACCTTTGTGGACTTCCTGTCCGTAACGTGGTGGTGCTGTGTGCCCAGTGCTTTATACTCTTTTTCATGCAGTACTTTACGTCTCTCTCACGCTAGTCCTAGCTCCCCATAGAGCTCCCTTGTCATAGCTGGAAAAACTGAGGTCGTTCCCAAGCCTAGGGTCCACCAGCAGGCCCGGGAGGGTCGGCCTGGGCTCGGAGACTACATTTCCCAGGAGCAGCTGTCGGTGGAGCAGGACTCGCGGGCTTTAAAAGGGCCTTGCGTTACAGAGGACGCTACGGGGTGGCCAGGAGAGCCGCCAGCGGGGGCCTGCTGGTGTACCCGCCCGGAACCAGCCTGCGACAACCTGTGGTGTCCACGCAGACTTCGCTTATTTTGACCCCCGCTCCGCGGCCTCGGTGCCCAACCTCCAGGGAAACCGCTCCTCCCAGACCCCCAAACAAACGGAGGAGGCGAGGATCGTGCAGCCCCGAGTGGGGAAGGGGAGACTGTGCGCTGGAAGCCCCGCTCCGCAGGTGCCCCACTGGCTCCAGTTCCAGGGGAGAATTCCAGGTCGCCGAGATGGGCGGGGAGAAGTGAGCCCTACAGTTTGGAAAGAAGGCGGGGGGCGGGGGTGGTCGCTGGGAGCTGAGCCTTACGCCCCCCACATCTCCCACCCTCTACCCCCCATCCCCACCTCCACGTTAAACGAGGGTGTGCAGGTGATGAGCACATTACCTGCGCCCAGGCGGGAGGCGCACAGGATCAGGAGCTCGCGGGGACCAGTTTGCAAACTGTACAGCGTAAGGCAAATTTAAATAAATAAATAAATAAATAAATAAATAAATAAAAGTCAACACCGTGCTTTGGATTCCCAAGGTCCTCATCAGCCAGGTGGTGGTGACACCTCTCTGGGGAGCGCAGGGTGGAAAACATCTCGGACGTAGGGGTGGCTCCCCACCCAGATCTTAGTGGGAACCGGGAGAATTGTTTATGAAAAAAGAACCAAAACAAACCTTCCGCGGTATTGTGGTATTGGGTTTTTTTTTGGGGGGGGGCGCGCTACTTGACAACATCACGTGGAACCTTAACCTTTTCAACTAACCTGGCTCTTCAGGGCTTCGCTTTCCACGCCTGTATCACCAAATAAGCCTAGGGTGTGCTTCTGATATTAGATCTTGGCCTCTTCTCCCCGCTTCCCCAATCATCTGGATTAACCCATCCCTTGGTGTTGGAGGCAGGGGGAGACCCATTAATTAGCCCTGGTCGCAGACTCCTAGGTGCAGTAATAGCCCTCCCGACCCAGCCCCTCGTCTAACCCCCTCCTACCTTACCCCTTCCCTGCAGGACTCTGCAAACAGCTTCCGGGCCTTACCAGAGACGCTTTCTTCATTTTGACCAGCTACAAACCCTCACTCCCAGGGTGTTGTTTAATTAAAGAGCCTCATTGGGTAAAGAAGGAAAGCGGGTTTGATGAGGGAGGGTGCCAAGACTATCCCCCAGGATCTTAACCCAGGGCCGCGGCCAAGTAGATCTGGCGCGTGAGTAGCAGGTCTGCGGCAGACAAGGACTCTTAGGGTGTTTAGGGGTCCAATTCCTCTGTTTTCTTAGCCCCTAAAGTCCCTCCGAGGGCCAGGGCTCCCTACACACCCTGGCACCCCTTGTCAGCTCCGTCTCTACCTGTCCAGCAGCACCGGGGAAGATGTGTGTATTTTAACAAAGGCATTGCATCTTCCCAGCAAAATGGCGGTGGTCCCAGCCACGGCTTCCCTGCACAACTGCACCCTTCCCGAGGATTTTTCAGGACCCAAGGAACTTAGGCGCCCCACCACCACCACCACCACGTGTAAACTAGCGCCCTGTTTACCTCAAGTCTCTAAAGCACCCAGGGCCTCTCCTCATCGCAGGGTCCCCAGGAGCGTCTCTGGTTAGACCTAGGGGCAGCTCCTCCATTGTAGACCAGCCCCCCAACACAGAACGCCTCCAAGGGGACCTGGGAGGGGGAGTGGACCCCCACACTGGGCACTGGGATGGGGGACTGCGAGCTCTGCCTCACACCCCTCA
Organism: Myocastor coypus; assembly: GCA_004027025.1. Taxonomy (NCBI): domain Eukaryota; kingdom Metazoa; phylum Chordata; class Mammalia; order Rodentia; family Myocastoridae; genus Myocastor; species Myocastor coypus. The sequence continues at coordinate 27,458 of PVJA010022915.1, forward strand.
AAATTCCCAGGCTGAGCGAAGCAAGTAAACGCACTCCCTGTTAGGATACATGGGGAGATGAAGGGTCTCTGAGGACAGTAGGATCCCGGGAAGACCTCCTCCAGGTCTCTCAGGGGACTCAGGCAGCACTGGGGGTTCACCCTCAGAAGGGAACCTCGAAACAGAGGTCTGGGGGCGCACTGGGGGGACAGACGACCCGGGAGGGGGAAGGGACAAAGTTTGTAAGTACCCTTCCAACTCTTCCTGGGAAAGTTTCCTTGTGCCCCTACAGCCAGAGAAGGGGTTGGGGTGCCGGGGGACCAGTGGTGGGGTGACTCCTGAGAGGTGACCGGACCCCGGGGGAGCGACCCCTCCCCCCTGTCCCGGCTCGGCCCGGCTGGGAGTCGCCCGGCTTGGGGCCGCGTGTGTTAGTTGGGGCCGCTTTCCAGCCGCTCTGCAAGGTTAGGGGGCTGCATAGCGGGCCAGGAGCCGGACCCCTGATAGCCCCAGGAGAGAGCTTTGCTACGGGTGGTCTCGCGCCGCCGAAGTCCCCCGTCCCGCAGAGCCAGTGCCCCGCAAAGGGGAAATGTGCCGGCGCCCCAGCGGTCCTCGGCGCCGTTTGGGGCGTGTGGCGGGCGCGGGGGGCGGCGGCCGGGCCCGCGGGTTACCCGGCGGGGGAGCCCAGGGAGCCGAGCAGCGGCCCTGGGCAGCTGCTAGGAGCGGGAAGGCCCGGGCCGGGGGGAAAGGTCGGATTTGTTCGGCGGAAGAAACACAGATGGCGGCGGCGCGGCGCCATTCCGGGCCGGGAGCAGGCAGCCAGCAGCCCTGTCCTCACCGCGGTCCGCCCGCCGCCGCTAAATACCCGGATGCGCCGCCCGAGCGCCAGACGCGGAGCTGGGAAAGGGGAGGCGGAGGAGGCGGAGGCAGAGCGGGAGCGAGGCGGTGAGACCGAGCGGCAGGCCGGCGGGGCCGGGCCACGCAGAGCCGGCCCAGCGAGCCCTTCCGCGACCCGCGCCGGGGCGAAGCAGCAGCGGCTCCGCGCTCGCATCCCGGACGGCCTGAGCCCGGACGGGGCTGGTAGCCGGGGGGCCGAGAGCAGATCCCTCCGAGGGCTGGCCCTCGGGAAGGCGCCTTCAGCCGCGGGACCAGGCAGGCCACCATGACCGAGAACTCCACGTCCGCCCCTGCGGCCAAGCCCAAGCGGGCCAAGGCCTCTAAGAAGTCCACAGACCACCCCAAGTATTCGGACATGATCGTTGCTGCTATCCAGGCCGAGAAGAACCGTGCCGGCTCCTCGCGCCAGTCCATCCAGAAGTACATCAAGAGCCACTACAAGGTGGGTGAGAACGCCGACTCTCAGATCAAGTTGTCCATCAAGCGCCTGGTGACCACCGGTGTCCTCAAGCAAACGAAAGGGGTGGGTGCCTCCGGGTCCTTCCGGCTGGCCAAGAGCGACGAGCCCAAGAGGGCAGTGGCCTTCAAGAAGACCAAGAAGGAGGTCAAGAAGGTGGCCACGCCAAAGAAGGCAGCCAAGCCCAAAAAGGCTGCCTCCAAAGCGCCAAGCAAGAAACCTAAAGCCACCCCGGTCAAGAAGGCCAAGAAGAAGCCGGCTGCCACACCCAAGAAAGCCAAAAAACCCAAGGTTGTCAAGGCCAAGCCAGTCAAGGCATCCAAGCCCAAGAAGGCCAAACCAGTGAAGCCCAAAGCCAAGTCCAGCGCCAAGAGGGCCGGCAAGAAGAAGTGACAAGCCTTTTCTTACGGACACTCCTCTTATTCTCTGTAAATACTTTTTTCCTTTCTTCCTTGATTCTTTGCAATCCTTTGCCCCATTTGTTCTGACTTTATAAGAGACAGACTTTGGATTCCTCGGAAATTGTGGAATAATTGCCTTTCCTTCACCAGTTGTGCAAGGACTGCAACAACAAATCTCATCTCTGTAACGATGAGGATGTACTTATATTTTGTTTTGTCGATTCGCTATTAATCTTGCGGGGTTTGGGTGGGGTGTGTTGTTAGGGGGGTTGCTATGAGGGTAGATGGGGGAAGGAGAGAACAGGCTCAGCATTTTGTTCTCTTAGGGGAGAGGGAGCCCGGGAGTTAATGGTAAAGGTGTGTAGGAGTATCTTTAAGGTTTAAAGTTGGCCAACCCTGTGAGAATTTTCGAAACTTTTGTGTGTGGGGGGTGGGGGACAGCAGGAGGTCCCAAAGCCAGGTCCTTCTCTGGGGTCTGAGTGCCCTTTTGGCCTCTCTATTGTCTTAGGGAGGAGGGGGAAGAGGGCAAGTGATAGCAGCTTGGAGAAACTAGCTTCTCCGGGTCAGCTAGAACCAGCCATGGAGAGGAGACTTCTGTGGCTTCGGCGAAGTCTCTTAATGGGAGCAGAAACTTTGGGGGAAGGATGGGGAGTCAGTCAGCCAAGTGCCTCAGTGAGCCCTGTTGAAACTTGGGTTTTTCCACACAATTTGATGGATTATTACTGTCTTTGGAGACTTTTTTTTTTTCCTGTGTTTTGTTCCTTCTCTAAAGACGTGGCTTTGCTTGGTCTGGTAGGGCTCCAGTCCCACCACCAGCTGCTTAAAAACCTCCCGACCTCTTTTTACTTGTGATTCTTTTTTTTTTAAGTAGACATAGAGGGGAGGGGGAGGGGAAGGGAGTGGACGGTAAGACATACTGCAGTTGATTTTGAATTTGCTATGTAGTTATAGAGCTAGATCTATGTGCATGTGTGTGTATTTGTATATATGCATAACTAGGGCTAGTAAGGTTTTACATCGGGAGCTGGGAGAAAAAACCTGTACAGTTGTCTGTGTTTTATTTTTAATATGAAAAAATCGCGCACTTGCGCCACCCCATCCCCGCCTTTTTTAAACAAGTGTTACTTGTGCCGGGAGAAATTTGCTGTCGTTGTAATTTTAAAACTTTAAAATAAAATCCAGAAAAGGAAAAAGTGTGTTTTTTTTCCCTTCACTTTTAAGACTGGAGGAGAATGCAGAGCGGTTGGGTGAGCAGTGGGGACATCTGGGACGGAAGTTTACCCCCGAGAATGGGGTGTCCGACAACCGGAGAGGAGCCTTGGGACTGAAAGGCGCCTCTGCGCGCTTCTAGGTTCCTGCCTTTAAGGTTCAGAGGGCACTCTCTTCTAAGAGGGGTGTGTAGGCAGGGGAATGAGAACGGAGTGGGCTGGGACTTGACGCGACTAGTTCTGCCTCTTTAGCTTCCCTTGCTCGCACCTCTAGGTCTTAACAAATCAATCCCCTGTCGTCCTCCGCCGATCCAGCTAGGCCCCGCCCCGTCAAGGGCCCTTTCCCCTCCGATTGGCTGCCTGGGCCCGGCCCCCGCCCGCGTGACCGGTCGCCTTCGGAGGCAGGCCCAGCTTGCCGGCGCGCTTCGATGAGGTGCGAGATGTGGGCTGGAGGCGTCTGGCGCGCGGCGCTCGCCCGGGTCCCCCTCGGTCTCCGTGCGCAGTCGGCACTGGCCCAGCTGCGCGGCATCCTTGAGGGGGAGCTAGAAGGGATCCGTGGGGCTGGCACCTGGAAGAGTGAGCGGGTCATTACAAGCCCTCAGGGGCCCTGCATCCACGTGGACGGCGTCTCTGGAGGTAACTCCTGGGGTGGGGGGGCCTGGCTGTTGATCGAGCGACCCTCTTGGGCTTACGCGGGAATAGAGATCTAGGGGGCGAGGGCCGGGGTCGTACTCCCGGGCTGATTCAAACTTGGTTAAATCCATGACAGAGGCAGTTGATTCACCTTGTGCACGGTTTTGGCCCAGAGGGGAAGACTAGACCAAAAGAAAGACATCCCGCTGCCTATGCATTGCCATTTTGACAGGGAGCTAGGGAGGCTGCAGGAAGTGAACTCGCATGTCTTGACTTTTTTTTCTTTGTTTGGTTTGGGTTTTCTGTTTGTGCTGGGGATCCAACCCTCGCCCCCTGTGCCTGCCCAAGCTTGCTTAAGCAGGTGCTTTAAACTGCTGGGCTATCTCACTGGCCCCTCTGGTTTTTTGTTTGTTTTGGTAGTACCAGGAATTGAACTCAGAACCTTGCTCTTGCCAGGCAAGCTCTTATTCCATTGAACTGCCTCCCCGGCCCCTTCTGTTTGTTTTGGGTTTTTTTAAGATTTTTAAATTTTATTTATTTTTTTCTGGTTTTAGAACCTTTGTTTGTTTATTCACTCATTTTTATGGCCGGCTCAGCGCCCCGAGAGCAGGGCTGGCGCAGCATGTGGTGCTGGGGATCGAACCGCGGTCCCTGAAGCTGCCCAAGCTTTCCCAAGCAGGGGCTTTAGACCACTGAGCCATCCCACCGGGACCCCCCTTCTGTTTTTTGATACAGGGTCTCGGCATATGTAGCCCAGGATGGCTGCAAACTTGGCCTCTCTCAAGTGCTTCTGAGATCACAGACTTACAAACATGGGTACCTGGCTAACACCTGCATTTCTTCTTTTTTTTTTAAAGTTTATTTATTTATTTTTATTCTTGTTTCAGAACCTTTGTTTGTTTTTTTATTTACTCATTTTTGTGGCCGGCTCAGCCCGCCCCGAAGGCAGGGCTGGCGCAGCATGTGGTGCTGGGAATCGAACCGCGGTCCCTGAAGCCGCCCAAGCTTCCCCAAGCAGGCGCTTTAGACCACTGAGCCATCTTGCCGGGCCCCTAACACCTGCATTTCTTTGTGGAGGTCTACTAATTGGTACACGTGGACTCCTGCTAAACTCTAAAAGTAGGAGTGACTAATCCCATTAACAGTAGAAGCTGAAACCCCAAGATGTGAAGTGTTTTGTTCAGAGTTCTCTGGCCAGATATGTCATCAAAGAATACTGGAGCTGGAAGGTCAACTAACTGGCCAGAGGCCAACTTGGGGCCAGAGTCTAAGATTTGAGGGCTTGCAAAAGTGACAAACACATTGATTGGACACAGCAAATGTCCCTCCTTTCATTCCAGCCAAATACGACCATGCTGTCCTATTTGCACTAGGCCTTAGGTGGCTGTTATCAACAGGTGCCTAAATAGGCATGGAAGCTGGGCGTGGTGGCTCACGCCTGTAATCCCAGCACTCGGGAGGCTGAGGCAGGAGGATTGGTGCGAGTTCGAGACCAGCCTAGACTACAAAAGTGAGCTCAAGGCCAGCCTGAACTGCATAGCGAGACCCTGTCTCAAAAAGACAAAAAAAAAAAAAATAAAAATAAAAATAAATAGGCATGGATTTCTTGGAGCTGATGTAATGGTTGCTAAAATTCAGATCCCAGGAAATCCTGGCCTTCCTGACGGAGGCATGGAGCAGGACCATGCCCCTAACTACTTGTGATTATCCCCACCTATCCTATCAGAGAAGGAAGAGGCCCACGGGAAGACAGTGTTGCTTGTATAATCATAAGATGGGCAATTAGGAGGCCCATGTTCCTGTGCTGACTTTGCTTTTCCCAGGTTGCAAACTTTCTCCTCCTTGGGCCTCAGTTTCCTGCTCAGACCAGCTGTGTTCACTGTGGGCTTTCTGACTCTGGACTGAGGTCTCAGGGGCACCCCTCTGGGCCATGATTCTGTCCAGATCAAAAAGTAAACCTTGGAGAACTGCAGGGGTGCCCAGTGCAGCCTTCTTACCCTCAAGGAAACCAGTGCTGAGATGAGGGGTTGATGGTGGCCTTCAGGGACAGAGGAAGACTTTGAGGAAGGGATAGGTTCCTTCTTGGGTAGAATGATTCTACCCAAGAATGAATCCAGAGTATAAACTTCTCAAAGCCAAGTGTGGTGGCACAGGCCAGTGATTCTAGTACTTGTGAGGCCGACCCAGGCTACATGGTGTGGTGATTGACAACTGGTGGCCAACTTGTAACACCCAGCTGAACTCAAGAGGCATGGCATAGGGTGTGGGAGGCCCAGCTGAGGATTGTGGCCTGTAGAATAAGAGGCACAGCAGAAGAGGAACAACAAATTCAGGAGCTGTTGGGAACTGAAGGGAGCTGTTGGTTCTCTTTGAGGGACTTGTCATGCCAGCTTTCCTGATGAATTCAGCTCTTCTCATCAAAGGAGCTCAGGACCTTGTTGTCACTGAGAATGGCTACGGATCACTTTGGGGGAGCTCTGGTCCTTACTTTGAGCCTCTCTTCCTGGTTCTAGAGGGGAAGATGGTGCATAGCCAAGTCTCCTGGAGAAGCTTGTCATGCTGGCTTTAAGAAAGGAGCTCAGCTGTTGTCATCATCCTAGGAGCTCGAGACTCAGGACCTCACTGTTGTTGAGGATGGCAGTTGTCTTTTTTGGGGAGCTTTGGGTCTTTATTTTTATTTATTTATTTATTTTTGTCTTTTTGAGACAGGGTCTCACTATGCAGTTGAGGCTGGTCCTGCACTCACTTTTGTAGTCCAGGCTGGTCTCGAACTCACACCAATCCTCCTGCCTCAGCCTCCCAAGTGCTGGGATTACAGGCGTGAGCCACCACGCCCAGCGAGCTTTGGGTCTTTAAGTGCTGCTTCCTGGCTCCAGCGCAGACCCCTGAGCCTGC
>PVJA010022916.1:0-33673 GCA_004027025.1 Myocastor coypus
GGGCAAAAAGGGGGGGGGGGGAAGATACCTCTCCCAGTTGAAATTTTACACAGTTAAAAGTGCCGCTGCCACAATTTTCTTTCTGCATTCACATTTCAGGCAGAAGGAAGTAAACATTTGCTACAGACACAATGGAAAAAATAAGATAGAACCCCTATCTACCTGAATTTACATTAAAAAGTCCTCGAGTGTTTGGGTGTGAATCGTTAGAGCACCCTGCTTTGAATGGCATCACCAATGGAAGAACCAGGTCTTACCTGTCTCCTCCATTTAGGTGTCAGTCTAGGTAAGGCTGTGGAAATTGGCTGTTGAAATGTATCCTATGGTAGCCTGGTTACCACATCTATCAAATAAATATTTGCTTGAAAGATAGTAGAGGCATACTGAGGAATAAAAAAATTCAACAATTTGGATATGAAGCATTCCATGAGAAAACAAAAGCTGTATGACTCTGGCTAGGAGATTTACCATGGAACCTGCCCACTACCGCCTGATGCTTTCTAGTAAATCTGTTGGTACAAAGCATGTCCATAGCTACAAAACCCAGATAAACTCCAGGCAACACCCAGAAAGAAAAAGAAAATAGGAGGCAAGTTGATTATATTGGGTCATTTCCATAATAGAAAGAGCAATGTGTTATCCTTACTGGAATAGACATTCTGGGTATGAATTTGCCTACCCTGCACATAATGTGTCTTGTAGAACTACCATCTAGGGACTTACTAGATGGCTCATCAACCATCACAGTATTTCACACTGCATTGCTCTTGACAAAAGACTATATCTCCTACTGTACAGAATCAGCTTGATTGATAGAACAGTGGAGTGATCTTTCAAAGATTCAGTTACATTGCTAGGGAGGTGGAAATACCTTGCAGAACTGGGACGAGGTTCTCCAGAAACTTATATGTGTTCTGAGTCATCATCCAGTATATGGTACTATTTCCAGTATATGGTACAGTAAGCCACTAGCAAAACTTTCCTATTCCCATTGCTTTATTTTCCACTGGCCTACAAGTCTTAGTTCTGGGTGAGTGGAAGGACTTCTAACAGGAGGCACAACAATGATGCCATGGATCTGGAAGCTTAGACTTCCTTCTGGCCATTTTGGACTCCTCTTTCCCTTGAGTCAACAAGCTAAAAAGGTGTTGTGTGTTGGCAGAGATGACTGATGCAGACTGGCAAGGAGAAACTGGACAATGAAGGTAAGGAAGAGTACGTCTGGACCATACATTGCTTCGCTGTTCGATCAATCAAGCTGATTCTGTGTGGTAGGCAATGCCTCAGAGTAATAGTTTGTCCTGTTACTGAGGTCAGCAATAGAGTACAATAACCCAATACAGGCTGGTCGACAAATAGCCCTGGCCCTTCAGGAATGGAGGTATGGGTCACCTTGCAAACAACCAAGACCCTCTGCAATACTATAGATGAACATGGGAATACATAATAGGTGGTAGAAGAAGGTGATCATAAATATCAACCATGGCCACATGACCAGTTACAGAAATGAGGACTGAAATTCTCATGAGCATTTCCTTTCTGTTTTTGTTAATACGGTTGTACATAGGCACCTATATAGTAAAAGGCTATCTTTGTTTTCTTTCTTTGGCTTCCTAGGTCTGGTAATGTAACATTGACCTAGCATAAGTGTTTAAGCATCATCAAATCTGATCTATAAGTTCTGTATTCAGGAAAAGAGTGAATATCACCTAAAGAAAGATTTTACCTCCTATTCTAATGAAGCAATTAATGCGTTTATGGTTGTATCCAGGATAGTTGTATCATGTTATGTAGAACAATGAATGCACTGTTGGTCTTTATTTGAAGATTAAGTATGGTTTAAGCAAATCTACCTGGTAGTGAAGTTGACAACATCACAAGCTTATGTGACTGTTAATTGTGATATATCAATTTGACTAAAGTAAAAAATACCCAGCAGATTAGTAAAATGCTCTTCTGTCTGTGTCCATAAGATATTTCCAAGGGTTTTCTGGCCAGTAAACTGAGTGGGGACAATCCACCCTGAACGTGGGTGGCACAAACTAATAGGTTTGTAGCCTGGATGGAATAAAAGCAAAAGATGGAGGAAATAAATGGACTTGGGACAGCTCTACTCGCTTGACTGAATACACTGTTTGCTACTGTCATTACTGTGGCCAACAGGCTCCTGCTGCTTTTGCCTTTCAATACAGATTCATGTCAGCAGCTCTCCAGGGAGCTTGCAGACCTCAGCTTTGGACCGGCAGTGCACCCTTCATCCCTCTTTCTCCATGGCTTCTAGTTTCTTACACTGAACAGCCACTGGAACCTCAGATTCTCCAGCATGTAGATGGGCATTTTGAAGTCTCCCACCTCTGAGCCTATAAGCCTAATCAATCATGGTGTGTGTGTGTGTGTGTGTGTGTACACGCATGTGTGTTATAGATTCTGTTCATCCATAGAACACTAACGGATACACAGGGTCAGATCCCAAGCAGGAATTCAAAATGGGTGTAGGGTAATGGGTGCATGAGCAGGGCCAGCTAGACATGAGCAGTGAAGGAATGGGTGTTTCACTTTGTCAGAGCTGAGGGTTACAGGAAAGCCTGCACCCAGGGTTGCTCTCTTAACAACTCCTTCTAATTTGTGTGTGTGTGTGTGTGTGTGTGTGTGTGTGTGTGTATTTGAGACAGGGTCTCACTAGGCAGTTCAGGCTGGCCATGAGCTCCTTTTGTAGCCCAGGCTGGTCTGGAACTTCCAACAATCCTCCTGTCTCATCCTCCCAAATGCTGGATTACAGGTGTGCACCACCACAACCGGCCCCGGCCGTGCTTTTCTTATTGTAACACACATTCCACAAGATTTCAGGGGAATACAGATAAGACCCAAAGTTCTGTTCTGGTTGTTTTGTTTTGTTTTAACCTCTTGCAAGCTTATGGACCTTCTGCAAACCCCAGTGCCACTGTCATCTGTCAGAATGCATCTCTGGGGAATTCTGGTTCCAGTGGCATCCTGTGAGCTCATTAGCGTCTGTGTCTTCAGCAGCTGCCGTCTCCAGTGTCCAGCTGTGCAGATGACTGTTCTCTGTCTGACATCTTGAGGGGGAGAGATGAACTGTGAGCAGTGAAGGCCAACGCAAGCGTCCTTAAATGACTCGGGAACTGCTGCCGTGGGAGCCGCAGAGGCAGCGTCTGGATCCAAGTCACAAAGAGCACAGTACCTTTGGAGGAGTTTCCACACCCTCATCCCTCATTCAAAATCTGAGGCCCTGGCCCGGATCTGCCCACCACCAGCAGTGCTCTCTCTGGAGGGGTCAAGAGGTGGAGGCCCGCAGTGGGACCTTCAGGGCTTCAGGAAGCTCGTTGTCTGGAGTGGACACCATCACTACAGATTTCAGAGCAAAACAGAGCTGCAGGATTGGAGGAAAACGCAAATCACACACCCAGACTTCTTATGACTTGCACCTTTACAAAACTGCTTGGGTGGACCAGCTTCAGGCGAAAGATGAGAACAGGATGGGGGCTTAATTAGAAAAATGCCCCTCTCCCCAACACAGACACACGCTTAAATTATACAGTGTCAGTTTTGAGCCAGCAACCCAGGTGGGCCCACCGCAGAGCCACTTCCTGGCGCCCCCACAAAGCCGCGCCTGGCAAGGCACCTGGGTGGGGAGGTTTCTCTTCTGGAGTTCCTTGTAGTTACCCCAGCTCCTGGGTCTGACCCTCCTCCAAATCCAGGCCCAGCCAGTCCTTTTGTGCTTTAGAGTTCCAACTCGGGTCACCGTAAGTGCCGCAGCGGATACACTTAGGGCAGACCCGACCCGGCTGCTCTGGAGAGAAAAAGGACACAGGACCCAGTGTCCCAGAACGCCAGGGCCAGACCCAGTTGCCAGGTGCGCGGTTGCCCGGTGACCCGCAGGCTATTTATGTCTGGCTGGAGTCTAAGCCCGGCTCGCTGGTGTCTCGCGGTCCCCACCATGGCCTCCCGAAGCGCGGGCACCCTACTGACCGAGTTCAATGCCGCCTACGTGCCTCCCAGCCTCTTGCCTGGGTAAGTGCGCGCCGGCCGCCTCTGAACCTGCGGGTGGCACCCGCTCCACGTCCTCCCGCGGCCCCTCCCCCCTCGCCTTTGGGGTTTGAAGGCACCCTGCACCCATTTTTCCCCAGGCCGAGTGGCCTTGAGGGGGTTATCGTGGTCTCAGCAGGTGGTGTGTAGGACCGAGAGGGTGTTCGAGGAATCCCCTTAGTAGGAAGGCGGTTGCTGAGAAGGAAGCCCGGGACGACGAGGGGACCTACTAGGTCGTGGACCTGACAAGCCGGGAAGCCAGAGATGGGTGTGAATGGGCTTTTAGGTTGGGAGGAGCCCCAGGCAGCAGTCTGGATGCGAGGATGGCGGTAGTTGCGGTGGACCGTGAGGCGCCTACTGGGAACCGGCAGCGTGGGACCCCCAGGACTCCAGCGACATTCGCGTCTGTGGGCAGCACTGGACACTGTAGGCTGGCCAATGGTTCAAGGCTGGTAGTGTGTACCATCCAGGCAGCGTCACACGTACTTCCTCCTGGGAGCTGCACAAATTGGAGGATGCAGAGACCTTAAGTACATCTGTTGTTTTAGACTGTTTTTAAACAGGGTAAGCAAGCATGGAGGGACTGTCATACCCATGTCATTTCCCAAGGCCCGTTGGGAAATGCTGGGGCTTTAGCTTTCACTCACAACATCTGGAGCCACCACTTTTCTCCAGGCTTTGGACAGCCCAAGAGCTACTTTGGTTCCCAGCAAAGCTGATTTAATAGGAGCACTAATTTCCTGAAGCAAAGCCCCGGGTGCTGGGAAAGGTGTCTAAGGAATTGACTGTTCATTCTTTCTTTCATTCACTGCGGTTTCCGGTTTCGGAAAGCACCAGGATGACTCCTGTGATTGATGTTGAAACAGTGAAAACAAGTGGGTTGTAGGTACAACTTCCGGCTTGCCTGGCCTAGCCGGGTCCTGAGCTCCTGGCAGCTGTTTTCTGGGCTGGGTCTTTCTGGGAGCAATGCATTTGCCTGAAAGGTTCCCATCCAGGGGGTTGAGCTGTTTTCTGTTTCGGAATGCTACCTCCTTGGGAATCTTGTTAATTTAATGAAAGAATCCAAGATTGCCCGCCACACTTGGATAATTATTATTTTTGTGCTGCATCTTTTCAAACATTCATCACAGATTTTACAATGCAGCCAGTCTCTTCTGACACTCAAATCACCTCCTTTGCAATTTTATTCATAAAGGCAGAGAATATTGAGTCTGGTGAGGACCTCAAAGATCATGCAGCCAGGCCCTTCCTGTTCCAGACTTAAGCACTGAAGTCTTAGAGATCTTGCCTGAACCCCACACTCATGATGCTAGAGACGGACTAGAACTGGGTCCGGGGTGCCCAGTGGTAGCACCATAAGCCTCCATGTATGAGCAGCAAGTATGTGCCAGACATTGCTCTGGCCCCTTTAGAAACCTCCTTTTAAAAGATCTGTCTAACCCCCATGCCTGGTCATGCACCCCTATAATACCAGCACTCAGGACACTGAGGAAGCAGGATCACAAGTTTGAAGCCAGCCAGGACTACATACTGAGGCCTAAAAAAATGTTTAAAAACAACATGAGCACCCAGATGAAGAATAGGCAGTTTTCTTGAGGCTGTTTAGCAAGTAAGTTTCCCAGTCAGGTATTTGCAATGTTAATACTCTCCTGCTCACCCCAGATATCTATACCAAGTCCCCATGCAATGATAGGAATCATTCTTCTTCCTTCCCTTATCAGGGAGGGAATGGAGCAGAGGGCCTCTGCAGCCAGCTGCCTGGTTTCCAGTCCAGGTTCCATCACTCCCTTCCACTGGGCAAGTTACATCTCCTCCTGATGCGTTGCTGATATTATCTGTTAAACAGAGATCCTAATGATGTGTTCAGATCAGCTAATATGCACTCAGTAATTTAGCTATCATTGTTAGACACCCACTGTGTTCAAGCCCTTAGCTAGGCTCCACCATAGCAAACCATGGTGCTTGGCTCCAGATGGTTGGTAAGATGATGCCAGTCTGCTGGTAGTCAGGCAGGTTGTTCCCTTTTGTTCCTTGCTGCTTCTGGGCATTGCAGCTCCCAGGCACTTGGCCTTGGTGCCAACCTGTAGTGGAAAGGGTGCTCCTGGCTAAGTGCACCCAGGGATGACTGAAGATGTCTGGCCACCCATGCCAGCAGGTCATGCATGGGGGACACCCTTCCTGGGTTCCTCCCCAGGCTCTCCATGTATTCATTCATGCCCAGCCTGGTACTGTTCCTGATGCTTGTAGCTCCCACCAAGCAGCTCTCCCCAAAAGCCAGGGGAAGAAGACTAGCACCCACCCCTCCTAGACAGGCAGCTGTGCCCTCATCTGCCACTGAGCTGGGCTGCAAAGCCCTAATCCAGTACAGTCTACCCTTGCTTTTACCAGAAAGATGGTGCCACAAAAGTGGCTGTACTCTCTCCCCAGCGTCCCTGAACAGCAGACACACATACCCAGAGCTGTGCTCCTGTTTAGTAGCCAGTTCACTGGAAGAGACCAGTCTTCACCCATATCTGTGGTATAACTATCCATCCTCAGGCCAATCTTAGGCTGTACACATGGTGTCCTTCAATGAGCTGGGAAGGAGTGAGACCAGCACAGCAGTGTATAGGACAGTGGTCACCTTCACTGAAGTTTTATTTCCCCTAGTACCAGTTATTCCATGTCAAATGTTATCCAAAAACATTGAATGGGAAATTCTAGGAATTCACAACTTAGAAGTTTCAAATAACTTTTATCACAGTATACATTGTTATGATTGCACTGTGTCATTTGTGCTGTTTATTTCTTACATTGCCTATTTATCAACTATACTTTATCATAGATGTGAATAGGGAGAAGCATAGTATTCTAGAGTTCAGTTCACAGCCAGGGTACAGGCTTCCCTGGGGGTCTTGGGGTGCATCCCTATGGAGAAGGGCTGGTTGCATTGCACTGCAGACATACTATGAGAGAAGGAAAATGGTAAGATGTAATAAAATGACAGGAAACCAGGTGTTCTGAGGGTTTACAACCTTTGTTTTTAGTCTGTGCTGTTCAGCGCAGTGGTCAGCTACTTCTTGTCAGTCTTCACCCCCAACTTCAGAGGTCGAGCTGACCCAGATTCAAGTCTCAAATACAGAAGATACAGTAAATAAGTTTTAAAGCCCTGCTGTCTTCACCCATGACGTATTGCCCTTCAGGTAGCCCCATCCGTAAGCACCCTCCAGAGGCCACTTGCTGGCAGATGCACCAGGTGCATAGAGTCCTCTCTGCTCATTCATCTTCTCTTCTGAGGATCCAGAGCCCCCATCCTGAGCCTCTGGCCTTCCTAGCCCCATACACACAGGGCATCATTGGCTGTGGGGCAAGGCAGCGATACAGATAGGAGTAAAGCGTTTCCCTCTTGCCCAAGGGAATCCGTAATTCAGAAGGAAAAAAAAAATGTAAGGGGCCTGCTCATTAAAAACAACAGAATGCGAACTGGGATGTAAGAAAGGTATAAGAGCCAGAAGAGTGAAGGTGCATGTGGGGAGGGTCCTACTTGATGGGTCAGAACAGACTCTGTGGAAACAAGGGTCCTGGAAATGTACCTTGGAAGATGGCTAAGATCACCCTGGGAAAGGGGGAGCTTCTGCAGGGTGCAGAGAGCTTGGCGAAATGCAGGGTAGGAGGTTGTGGAAGACCATGCTTTCAAACACTTCACTTTCACTGGCAAAGCTGTGGTATAAAAGAGAGTGACAAGGCTGGAAAGACCTCTTACAGAGGTCGCATCAGGATGCTGCGAGCAGCTGGCCTAGCTTGTTCTTAATGTTAGAGGCAGGGAGAGCCCTGGTAGGTTCTACCCAGAGGAAGGATCTGGCCAGAACTGTCCTCAGCAGGAGGTGTTGTGGAGAAGTGGAAAGGGGACATGCTGAATAGTAACAAGTTAATTAGTTAATAAGGCTGCTCATGGGATCCCTGATGCTCATGGTAATTAATTTTAATGTTAGCTATGGGGCCAAATGGTGCTGTTAAGAGGGAGGGAAGGGACTGCTCCCTGTATGCACAGTAATCCACTGTGGGCTCTAGAATCCCAGTGATTATTACCCAGGGGCTTGGCTCAGCTGGAGCCAGAGCTTTCCATGTACAGGTGATGGAGAAACTCGGGGTGGTGGGGGGCAGATCCAGGGCCACAGGGCAGATGCAAGGGTCTGGCAAAAGGTGTAACTATGCGATCCTCTGCCAGAGGCAGTTTCCTCTGTTGCTTTCCACCTTGGTTGCTCACAAAACCAACCAAAGCGGAAGTGTGGGGTCTCTGCTGTGGAGCTGCTATGGGTCATGCATAAGGCCCACAGGTGCAGATGCGCACGAGAGATGTATATCTAGTTTGCCTTCACATGCCCACTGAGAGCCAAGGAATGTGACCGTGAACATGTAGGCAGGGACACACACACACACACACACACACACACACACACACACATCTACCTGCCAGAGCAACAAGTCTTGAAGGGAATCCAAGCAGAACCTGGGAAGCTGCGGAGGAGGGGGCTTCTATTCTATTGGGATGCAAATATCTTGGCATTCAGAGAGGGTGGGTGGGAAGGCAGAGAGAGGAGGAGGAGCATGGCAGAGAGCTTGGGGGTGGCAGAGAGAAGTCAGAAGAACAATCACATTTCTATAGCTCCTTTCTCCAGAAGAGCCCAACATCCCTGTGGGAGGGATGCTTCATGCTGCTGCTGTGATGATCAGAGCTCTCACCCCCTTCCAGAACAGTGCCCCTGAATATCCTGGGCCTGGGCTTCTGGGCTCCTCTCTCCTTCAGGGAGTATTTACTGAGCACTTGGCATGAGTCCTGTGCTGACAACTACGGAGAACTCAAGTTAGCCAAAAAGGTAGATTCACCTGGATCTGGGCACGGACTTACGGATGACAATTCTAACAATGGGCACAGACACTAGGTGCAAAGTGTGATCAGGGAAGGTGACAGGAGGTACTGGCTCTTTTGGTGTGAGCAAATGGCAAATGTCCAAGTGGCAAGAAGAGGTCAGTATTCCAGGTAGAACTGCTGTTGGGCTTGGAGGCCTGGGCTGCACAGGAACCTCTGACTGGGCACAGTTACTGGGCCTGGCTGTTCAGGGGCAGTGAGGAAGGACACTCTTGCTGTAGAGGGTGAAACTTGGCCTAGAAGATTCAAGGTCATCAAGTGAGTATGGAGGAGGACAGAGAGTAGGGAGAACGCTGGATGGGAAGGCTGATGGGGAGGCAGAGCAGCAGGGTCACCAAAGACCTTGGTTTCTAGGTGACGTGTGGATGGGATGGGGTTAACCAGGGCATGAGGAGAGACAGGCAGGCTTCGATCATACTCAGCAAGCCTGACATGGGCAGCAGAGCCTAGGGATCTATTGCTAGAATGGTTGGAGCCAGAGACAAACTCAGGCATCATAGGTATGCTGGAGGTACTGGGTGGGCCCCATGGGTAGGGTCTCCCAGGAGGAGTGAGATGGGAAGAGGATCCTGGGCAGCAACATTAGAAGATGCTCCCAGGAAGGAGCCGGACCTGCTGCCCATCCTCCCTAATCTCCCCTAATCTGCCCCAAGATTCTTCTTAAAACCTCACCCCAGGGAACCTCCATGGAGCTCCACCAGTACAGCCATGAGAATGGCCTTCACTCCTGGCATTTAATAAAGTGACAGTCTTAGCCCGGCTCTGCCTTGGGGTACAGCTGGTTGTGCCTGAGCCCACACAGTGTAGCTCTTAGGATGTGATTCTAAAACTTCTAACCTAATCTAGGAGCCTGGTGTTCCCAGGCCCTGGCATTGCCTGCACGCGGTGAGTCCCTGACAAAGAGACATATGATGCCATCAGGCTCTTTGGAAAAGGATATGTATACAAAGAAGAAAGTAACAGATCACCCCAAGTCCAAACACCCAGCTTTAGTCCAAGAGTGCGTTCAGTGGCCACCACTCCAGATCTGCCTGTATGTGCATATTATGTGGACGCACAGGTGGATATAGACAGAGGTGGGAGCAATTTTATTTTATAAAGATTATACTAAATTTGCTTTTCCAAAATTAAAACCATGAAATTTAGTCATACTAGAATTTAAGAAAAATAAATTAAAATAAAATGGAAATAGACTTTAGACAAAACATCAACCCATCACAAGATGTGACTTCTTACAAGATCTCTCCAGAAGGAGGCAGGTAATGTAATCCACCCAAAGGCCCAGTCATTCTGTCACATCTTAGTGACAGTTTCAACTTAGATGCTGTGGGTTGACTGCTGGTTGACATTTTCAGCAAGTACTCCCACTCACCTCCACCTACCCCCAAACTTCAGTTGCTCAAGTTATTTTTACCTTGACAGGTTTTACAACATTTACATTCTCTTCTGCAAGCAGCCTTCAGCAGGTTGCTATTCCTGGCGCCGTTCTTGGGTTGACTTGAAGATCACCTCGCTTCACTCTCACGAGGTGCCATGTTACTGTGTTGTGCTCTTTCCTTTCAAATCACCTCTTGGTTGGCAGGGCTTTATCACTGAAGATTACTTTCAAAGAGGGCTTGTGAGAGGTTTTTTTTTTTTTTTTTCCTTGTGCATTTCTGCCTGAAGAAATGACTGGCTTTCCACCTGGCTGGACTTGACACTTGGTGGGTACGCTGTTCCGGGTCATGCTTTCTCTCCTGTAGAATGAGGTGGGCTGTTGCTTTCTCTTCTTGTCGAAGTTCAGCAGACCTGATATCTGTGAGCCCTTCATTCCCTACATTCTGAGCCAATGGAGCAAAAAGAGAGTAAGGATTGATATCAGAACGGATGCCAGGCATACTGAAGCCCAAAATGAGACAGGCAGGGCTGGAGTCTGTCCACTTAAAACTTCTGCTTTGGAGGGGGCAATGTGTCCTTCCTTGCTTGCAAGAGACTGGATGGAGGAGGGCTGGGCCACAGTGGCCCATCTTCCTCTTGTGCTCATTCAGCACCCGGGGGTTCTTCCATGCATGGAGCTCCCTCCACACCAGGACACAGGAGGGAAGGAAGGAAGCAGCGTCTTCCTGTCAGTCTCGCCGCTGCCTTTTACTTCTTCATTTGCCAAATCTATATTTTAGGACGTTTCATCTACATCATGAAGTACTGTCAGGATCCTTCCTGCTTCTACTTCCCAGGGTGCATTTTCTTTTGTAAAGTTTCTGCATTGATGTAGATGTCTCAGAGAGATAGGACAAGCCAAGAACACGGATGACCTTGTCTGACCTCAATTAAAAAGTAGAGATTCTTGGTTAAGTGGTGGGTCAGAAACCAGACTGAGGATGGTCAGAAAAGAACAGAAGTTTAAGAGATAAAGGCAGAAGGGACAAGATATTCCTTGGAGAGCTTAAGAGAGAAAGAAGAGAAAAGGTAGAGTGAGAGACGGCAGCAAGATCTACTACAGAATTCTTCACCCTAGGAGCAGCCCATGCATGTCTCCAAGCAGAGAAGAGAAAGCCAAGATAGAAGGAAGCATGAAAAGATGGCGGAGACCTTGCTGGTGTGGTGCACATCTGGAATCCCAGCTACTCGGGAGCCTGGAACAGGAAGATCAAAACTTTGAGGCCAGCCTGGACAGCTTAGTGAGTCTCCAACTCTAAATTAAATTAAAAGAGTTGGTGATATAGCCCAGTGCTAGAGCACCCTTGGATTCTGTCCCCATGGGAAAGGTGCCAGAAGGGAAAGACAGAGGCTGAAAGAAATAGAGGACTGCGATGGGGTTATGAGGGCTCTGGGGCTACTGGAGGGGTGGGCTCCAGACCCCGGGACAAGGGGGAGGCCAGCCCGGCATACAGGAGGACTCTGTCTCCTGGAAATGTCCCACAGGAGGGGCAACAAGGACTCTGTTACCCTCACCCCTGAATTTCCAGGTAAGGAGACATGGCCACAGGCAGGGGATTTGGGAGCACTCATCAGGAAGAGCTCAGAGGACCCCGGGGCTCATGAAGGTAAGGGAAGCATGTCACACGGCCAGGTCAGCAACCATTTCCTTGCTACTCCCCAGCAGCCTCAAGGCCACCAGATCCCAGGAAAGGCCAGTGAGTAGCAGTGTGTGGGACCAGGACTGATTCTAGATATTTTGTCTGTAGTAGAAAGTGACCATTAGTCTCTTTGTCTAGCTTTCCTTTTTTTCTGAAAAAGCAAAGAAGTTTATCACACGTTGCTAACCTAACCACCACCCATCCTACTGGTGGGAAGACTGAGGCTTGAGGCAACTGCCAACTGACCTCCAACCCCTGGCATAGGACCCATGCTTGGAATATGTGGGTAGAAGATGCTCCTGGGAAAGTTCTGGTGTGTGCTCAGAACTCTTCAATGAGAGAGAGGAAGGACACCAACCCCTTAGAGGAGAAGACATAAGCGGAGGTCCCTGGAGCATGGTCACTGGCCCTTGGGTGCCCTCCTGCTCTGGTCCAACTGTAAACATCATCAGCACTCTCGGCACATCACCCACTTATCTTTTCATCTGTTTAATAAACAATTTCCTGCCTACGAATTGCCTGCCAGGCCTGGCACTGAGCCCCAGTAACACAAACATTAAACAGCAAGCTCCTGCCCCCAAGAAGCTGCCATCCGATAAGGACTGGAAGAGATGCACAGAGACAGAGGCAACACAGGAAGAGAAGTGGCTGGTGGAGGGGATCTTAGGTGCAAAGGGAGCAGATGCTGCCCAGACCTAGGTGTGATGGCGATTCTTAGAAGAAGGGCTATCCGGACTGAGCATAAAGGCCCATTCAGTATTTGGGAGGGAAAGAGCAGGGTTTGGAAAGGGGAGTGAATCAGATTGGTATTCTGATGGTAGAAGACATGGAGCAATAACCCAGGAGAGCGGATGAGGAGACAAGGATCAGGCAGTTTGTCTTAGTTACTCTTCTCTCGTTGCTGGGACAAACACCCGACACTCAAAATGAAGGAAGGAAAGGTTTACTAGCTCACAGTTACTGGAGGTTTCAGTCCATATTTGGCTGGCCCAAGACTGAGTGAAACAGGGCAGAGAGCATCCAGTTCATGGCGGCGGAACAGCAACAATTGCGACAGAGGCAATAGACCAACCAGGGAAGCAGAGAGCAACAGCTTTAGTCTGTCTCTCTGTCTCTCTTTATAGTACATTCAGGCTCTCTGCCTTAGGATATCTGCCCTAGACCACACCCATAGTCTCAGCCTTACTCAGACCGATAATCCCATCAGTACTAAAACACAATCCCAGCGATCATGAGTCAAGTCTCAGACTGTAGAAGTCCCTGCCCATGACTCCATGAGGCTTTGGGGGGACAATTAGACATAAACCATAACATTCTGCCCCTGGGCCCCCCAAGTCTCATACATATCCCTTTGGCAAAAGACATTTTAGTCCATCTGGAAGAGCTGCCAACATCTCAATAGTCTCAGCATTGCTGAAAAGTCCAAATCCCAAGTCTCCTCCAAGATCCAAGGCAAACTCTTATCTGTGAGCTCCTGTACAAAAAAAAAAGTTAAACATATCCAACATTCAAAGGCATAAGATAAACATTAGCATTCCAAAAGTTGTAAACAACAGGGGAACTGGTACCAACACAAGTCCAAAATCCAGCAAAGTAAACATTAAATCCTATAATTCCAACTGGAGCATCTGAAGCAGTCTGCACTGAGTTGTGAGCTCCGTGCAACTCCACTCCTATGGCACTCTTGGTGGTAATTCCCATGGCTTCTCTCTTAGGCCGGCTTTGCTCCCTCTTTGCACGATCCACATTCCTGGCTTTTCCAAACTTCTGGGGTTTCCACTGAATTGGCTTCTCACTCTCTGCTTCACACACTGCCCTCTCAGGGGCACACTGCCTGGTCTCCCAGGCCTTCTGAAATCAAGGTGGAAGTCTTCTTAATCTCAGAACTCCTGCATTCTGCATATGCCTATGTGGATGATGCCAAGGGTTGCTGCCAGCTGGAGCAGTAGCCAGGCTTCCTTCTCTCTTGACTGTAGGGGTCGAGTGCCTGGACTGATGGACACTCTAACCTTGATTCTGAGGAACAGGTTCTCTTGTCGGCGCCATTTTGGAACCTGGTTTGGCTGCTGCCGCCATTCTGGTACTGGAGTCTCTGCAGCTTTCTTCTCAAGGCAAAACCTCTCTCCTTTGCAATTCTGAGGCTGCAAAGGGTGGAGATCTGCCACCTCTTATGATGCCCTCAGGCCATCCTTTTGATTCTCTGGTTCCTTCCCAGCAATGTACATCGTTTTAGCTCCATCTTTGCAGTCCACAGCTTTCCTGGTGCTTTCTTCCTGGCCAAACTCACATTTTAAATCATCCTTCTTGGCTCTTTGCTCTTGATTTTCAACACAAATCTGGCTAAAAGCCATCAATAACAACCACGCCACCGCCCCAATAGTTTGCTGCTTTGAAATATCTCTTGAAAGATTAATCAGTCTGCCATACTTAATATCAGTCTTAGGCAGTCTCTGGGCACCAGAAAAATTCCAACAGATTTTTAGCCAATCCATAGCACAAATCGTCTGGAGTCCAGTGACCAATGCTGTCCTTTTTCCCAGCAGAAACCTTCTCAAGCTGGTCTTTACAGGCAGGCCTTCTGTTAGTCTTCTGGTCTGAGTTCTGACCAGAATCTCCCAAACAGAACAGCCGAAGCTTTTCCAGCTCTTCATAAGTAGATGACCTCTCTAAACCTTTCCACTCTCTGCTCTTAAGCCATTCTTTATACCCAGACTTCAAGCCAGTCTTCTGGTCTGAGCTCTGATCAGAATCTCCCAAAGAGAACAGCCAAAGCCATTCCAGTGCTTTGCTTGTAGCTGACGTCTCTGAGTCTTTCCTATCTCTTTCCATAAGCCATTCCCAATAGCTTGTAATCAGGTTAGTCACAGCAACGACCCCACTCTCAGTAATAAATTCTGTCTTAGTTACTCTTCTCTCATTGCTGCTGGGACAAATACCCGACACTCAAAATGAAGGAAGGAAAGCTTTATTAGCTCACAGTTACTGGAGCTTTCAGTCCATATTTGGCTGGCCCAAGGCTGAATGGAACAGGGCAGAGAGCATCCAGTTCATGGCAGCAGAACAGCAACAATCGTGACAGAGGCAATGGACCAACCAGGGCAGCAGACAGAAACAGCTCTAGTCTGTCTCTCTGTCTCTCTTTTTA
This sequence comes from Myocastor coypus, assembly GCA_004027025.1. NCBI lineage: Eukaryota > Metazoa > Chordata > Mammalia > Rodentia > Myocastoridae > Myocastor > Myocastor coypus. The sequence continues at coordinate 15,155 of PVJA010022916.1, forward strand.
AATTATGTCAGGCTCTCTGCCTCAGCCTATCAGCCCCAGGCCACACCCATAGTCTCAGCACTACTCATACCATGATCCCAACAGCAGTGAAACATGTAATCCCAGTGGATCGTCATTCAAGCCTCAAATTCTAGAAGTCCCCACCCATGACTCCATGAGGCTTTGGGGGGACAACTAGACATAAACCATAACACAGTTACATCCAGAGAACCAGGGTGACATCTCAGGACTGGCTGTGGGACAACAGAGGCTAGAGAGGTAGGCAAGGGTCTGCTCACAGACAGCTTTGAATGCTTGCTAAGGATTTCATCTAGATTTTGGAAAGCCCCTTCAGGTGGAAGTGTGGTAAGTGGGTTGGAAGTGACAAGGTGGCAAGGCTGAGCTCAGGGGGTACAGTAGACCCAGGGGATTTGGTGACTGACTTGGATAGGAGAGAGGTAAATGTTGAAGTTTCTGACCTGGACAGCTAGAGAGGATCCTACTGAGATGACAGCAGACTATTGGGGAAGCTGAGATTGGGGGGGGGGGTCACATCTGGCACACCCACAGGGGATGGTTAGCATGCAACCGGATATGGCAGACTAGGCAGACCTGAGTAAGAGGAGGCCTGGTGAAGAGGACAGCCAGGGCCCTGGCCCCAAAGATAGACCTCTGGCCTGGAAGATGATCATCTGAGCAGAGAGATCTGCACAAAGGAAGAAGCCAAGCCCCCTCTACCTGGCATTCCCCGAAGACCCAAGCCGGCCAGTGCACCTCAGGAAGCCTCTTGAGGCCAGAGGGACTGCTGGGGCCTCAGCTTGGAAGGGCCCCTCTTGGAAGTGGGAAGTGGAAGCCTTTCATTCTCAGAATCCCCTCCTGCCCTGCTCTGCTCAGGTATCAAGGCCATGTGCCTGGCGTGGCTTTCTCCTTCGGCTCCTCCTATGGCACCACCACCCTCAAGTACTTCCAGGACCACCGCAATGCAGCTATGGAGAAGAGCCACGCGGGCCTCTGCAGTGGGAGCTCCTTCCCCACCATCTTCTCCCCCAACCCCAACCTGGTGCTGATGGATCGCGCACGCTTCCGAGACCGCTGGCTGCACCTGCCCAGCTACACTCGATTCAACCTGGACAGCCACCGCTCTGCTGAGCTGGCATCCTTCTACCAGGTGAGCCAGGGAGGAGCACCCTCAGAGCAGCTGTTGCTTTGTCGGAGCCAGCAGGGAACTGGGATTGGGCTGGAGGGAGGCTTGGGACTCTTATTTGTCTGCCTTCTCTCCGCTCTGGGGCTTTCAGACTCCTGACCCCCATCGCCACTGCTACTGTGGGAGTGTGGGCATTTCTCAGTGAAAGGCCAAAGATTGAGCCATGGTATGAATCACACACAACAGAGGCCCACCACTACCCCTGGGTCCAGGCTACTGATTTACCCACCTGGACTCTGGTGCCCACTGGCCCTCCCAGTCCCCAGGCCCCTGAGAGTGAGCCCTGAGCCAGCCTCAGCTCAGATGACACCAAGATGAAAGAGAACTACTTACAGCCCACAGCTCTTGTCCTACTTCTCCCGCTTATAAAGCATCCACAGAAGGACATGTGACCTGAATTGGCCTTTGTGCCATGTGAATATGAGGTCTCGTTCTCTGCTGTGGTTCTGGGACCCTACTGTCTGTGTCACCTCTCTTAAGAACGTCCTTCCAAGCTGACTACAAGGACAGCAGTTCCTGGTGTCAGGGCAGAGAGCTTGTATGCAAATGCAGCTTCCCAGGGGCAGGACGAGGTAGATGCCCTCAGATGCTCACAGCTACTGCCTCCGCCTGGCTATCATACATGTTCTGCCCAGGAGGGAAGGAGGAGCAGACCTGGGCCACGCCCACCTGTGCTTGTGTGGGCAGCCAATATGGGCTTTCACATCTCCTTGGAGTTTTACTGTCTGTAGTAAAGCTGGTGTGTAGATGGAAGCAGGGAGTGATCTCTATTAAGTGAGGAACTGAGGCTCCGAGTGGACACCAGCTGGTCAGCAGTCACACTGGGGATTCAGAAACCCTAGACCCTCCTCTGGGGATGTTAGGGAAATATTTTAGTTACTTTCCTATCACTGGAACAAAATTCCCATCAGAGCTTAAAGGAGAGGAGGTTTACTTTGACTCACAGTTTCAGTCCCTGGTTGGCTGGCTCCATGGCAGAAATGGCACGGTGAACGACGGCTGTTCCACGTGCAGTGGAATACCTACCGTGGCCGTCTCCAGCCAGCCCACCTCACAGCATCAGCAGCTCCTGAGCTATGAACGGCCGAAGCCACAGCTCAGCGTGGCACCCGATGGTCCAGTCACCTTGCAGATACTTTAGCCCTAAACCCTAACAGAGACTGCCTGGCCCGTGCCCAGCACACGGGCACGGCATGTAGATGCCTGCACTTCCTCTGCACACCAAGCACTCCCTGTCTTCTCTCCCCCGGTGGAGCTGCAGAAGGCACAGCAGCATCGGGAGTACTACAAAGACAAGACCGGCACAGTGCCCCAGGTCCCCTACTTCGTGCTGCCTGTGAGGGTGAAGGAAGGGTGGCCCCTCCCCACCGACCTGTGAGTACCTGTCCTCCCTTCCCACCTGCTGCTAACAAACACATCCACGATGTGTCTGCTCCCTCCAGGGACCTGCAGGGAACCCAGACAGGGTTGAACTTGCTCTTGAGTGCCTTCCCGGCAAAATGACAGCCACAAAACAAGGAGGTCAGCAGCCTCAAGAAAGGTGCCAGGCATGTGAATGGGCAGAACCAGAAGAGCACTTTCCCCACCAGATGCACTTTGAGTTTAGGAACACACCCCATACTGTCTGCTGACCTGAACTTGCGACTCTCCCCCTGCGATAGCTGTGCTAGTCTAAATGGAGTTCAACTGCTGCCCTCTAGTGGACACAGATGACACTACATCGAGCGGAGCGCGAATCCTTAGCTCCAGCCAGGCTAGGAAAATGTTCTCCTAGGGACTTGAAAAAGGCTGCTGGCCATCTAGCAAAAAGTGGACGTTCTTCACAGCCTGGCCTCATAGCTGCTATTATCTGAGCGTGTGCCATTCCCCCAGGGAAGGTCAGCTTTGCACTGTAAGGTGATCTGGGCTCGCATCCTCCTGTCTGCCCCCCAGGAATAGGGATCACAAGCTTACTTCAGGTGCCAGGTGGCAGGCATAGGGTGGTGGCTGGTGCCTGGGATGGATGCCAACAGGCCTCCTAGGACCGTCCTCCCCCACCTTTGTAACCCTTTCTCTGCCCAGGGAGGGGCACTGGGAGGTCAGCAACTGATCCTGGGTGCCTAGCCTTCTGCCCACCCCGCACTTGCCTCAACATCAGGCTCTAGAGGGAGTGGCAGCTGTTCCCCACAATTGAATAGCTTTTGAAGACTCTCACTGGCCCTAGACGCGGTTCTCTGTAAGGCAGATGGATCTGTTTTATAAATAGTACAACTCAGTGAAGCTCAGCGGCAGCCTGGGAGGCTTGGCTTGGGTAACCTGGCTGGTTGGCAGCTGTGCTGGAAGGGAACCCGTGTCTCCTATGCCCAACCCTAGGGCCTGGGCTGGCCATCCCCACTGCTTGGGAAGTGTTTGGGTCTCTTCTGGGGATAGGTCTCCTCTCAATACCTTCTTGCCAGGGCTTCTCAGCTCTCTTCCTTCTCCAATTTGCCTGGTATCCTGCCCTGCGCTGCTGACAGCTACGCCCAACACTGGATAAACCAAGTGACTGGGTTAAGGATAGGAAAGGTCAGTGGTTGGCTCTGTGGCCTAGGACAAATCTTTCCCCTTCTGCAGTTTGATCACTGTCCCCACCTTCTTCGCCACCTTGGTGATCACCATCATCACCGAGATCACCTCCATCATCACCATTGCCGCAGTCACCCTCACTACTATACCACAGCCGCCATGGTTACCCTCACTGTCACCACAATCTCCGCTGACACCATCACCGCCGTCGTCACCACTATCATTATCATCGCCATCTTCACCGTCATCCTCACCACCATTACAATCACCAGCAGGATTATTGCCACACTCCCTGTCGTCATCTTTGCTATCATTATCGTCACAATCGCCGCCGTCACCAGTGTCACCACTATCACCACCATTATTGTCATCATCACCCTTACATCATTTCCTTCCCCATCGTCACCCTCATCAGCATCCTCACCACCAATCTCCACATCGCCACCATCGCTGTTATCTCTGGTAACATTTGTTGAGTGTCCCTAGCATTGTCTGAAATGTTTTATCCCACTGCCTGATCCTCACATCAAAGCTCAGGGGAGTGATGCCAAGAGTCGTGCGTAGTTACATGCGTACGTGTAGGAGCGATGCCGGTTCTACCTGATGCCTTTATCCCCATGCTTCTATCCAGATACATGCCCCTCTTCTTCCAAGCCAGGGAACTTTGTCACATGTTAAAGTAAGGACCATCCAGCAGGGCAGCAGGAAGAAAAGTGGGTATGTGGGGCTAGAGTGGGCACTCTTCAGCCTCCCTCTGGTCCCCTATCTGACATAATCTCCGTCTTCACCCCCAGGCCTCCACTGAGCCCAAAAGAGAAGTGGCATCTTTTAAGACTCTCCCCTGAGAACCAGAAGACCTATCAGACCTTCCCATCAGGGAAGAGAGTGTCCCCACAAGAGCGACAGAAGAGAGACTGCTACTTCGAGTTCAGAGCTTGAGACCAAGTAGCTGATGCCTGGGAGCCTTGGCCCTGCCCAGACAGCTTGTGTAGAATAAAACCTTTAGACACCACATCACATGCATCTGCCCTCTTTGTCTTAGAGACATTTCAAAGGGCCAGAAAGTGCTCCTGAGGTCATCATGTCTTAAGGTACACCAAGTCTTAGTGACAGGTCACATGAGTAGAGACTATAGATATAATCAAGGGGGCCAGATGGTCCCATGTGTGACGATGAGGTCATAGCGACCCAGAATATCACACTGGGGTGAGATGGGAGGGAATTCTTATAGGAGCCCTGACCCAGCGTGGTTTGACTTACGTGATAACCTGGACAGGGTGTTCTCATCCTCACTTCATTGATGAAGGAAGGGAGGTCCAGAGGCATTGAGAAAGTTGCCCAAGTTCACACAGTAAAGAAGAGAGGCAGCAGGATCTGACTGCCAAGCCCTGGCTTTTCCACTGTGTACCCTGCTTGTGGCCCATGTGGAGACAGAGGGGCAGTCTTTGGGACCCTCAAAGACCTGAGCAGCAGCAACATCTGGGACAAGAAGCCATTTGCCATGGTGACTTCCTGTATTCTGCCAAGATTGGAAGGGACAGGCTGCCCCTGAATACTCTTTCTCAAAGATGAGAGCGGGGGAGGGAGAGGGAGAAGAGAGGGAGGGGGCAGACAGAAAGGGAGAGAGAGAGAGAGAGAGAACAACCCAGGCCAGTGGCTCACAAGGAAGTTCTGTGCTTCAGCACCCACTGGGTAAGGCATGGGCAATGGAGTGAACGCCAAGGTCACATCACACATCTGTGTGGCCTTGGAAGATCTGTTCTCATGAGACTGCCACTTCCATCTCCTCAGAGCAGAGGTTCCTCTCCAGGGAGGACCAGCTCTCAGTAGACAAGCTCTAGCATAGGGATCTCAGGCCAGGAGGGTGCCTACACCAGAGGGCTTGCCCAATGCTCCAGCTCCTCCAACACTGGACCCACCAAAGGGACTCCATCAAGCAAGAGAGCTCTTCCTGCTCCTGGGTAGGTGAGCCAGGACTAAAGGCAAGGGCACAGCAAGGTCAAAGTGTACAGGAGGGTGAAGCCGCCCTTCCTCTGTGGCCAGCAATTAGCCCCTTCCCCCAAGGCGAGATAAGTAGGAAGCCCTTGTGCTCACCAGGTGGGCATCTGACCACTCTCAGGACCTCCTACAAGGGGCTTCTCTTATGTCCCAGAGCCCCTGACCAGCTGGACCCAAACTGTCCTAGAGTGGCCAGATCTATTCCAGGGCCTGGCTGAATAGCAAAGCAAACAAACCCTGATTCTTGGCCCTGCATGTTCTCATCTCAGGGGCAGAGGGGTGCCGAGCAGGGCAAGATGTCTCCTCCACGGAATCAGGACTGGGAAGCCGGCGCCGGCTGGAAGGACTGTTATGTGTGCATCTCTGTGCCCTGCACATTGGGAGATGCTGGGCAGGGCTCCCAGGGAAGGGTAGGAAGCACGAACCCTTTCCTATGGAGTGTCCTCCCACTTGGCCAGACTCTTCCTCTTATAATGGGTCAAAAAGACAAGCCGTCCCTGCTTGCTTGGTGTAATTGGCAGACATACACCCTGGCATAAATTATTCTTAATGCAAAGTCGTCCGGTCTGAGCCTGTGTTCCAAAAGCAGTAGGCCTCCGTGCTAAAGAAAACACTTGGCCTTTATTTTGGAGGTGAGGGCAGGATGCGGACATGGCCAGGCCTCAGATCATCTTCCCCTTGCCTGGCTGCCAGGGTTCTCCCTCAAGGCTGCTGGGTCAGGAGCTCGCAGCCACTTCAGCATCCCCAGAAGTGGATCCGAAAGGAGCTGAAAGGAAAAATCCAATGAGCCACCTGAATCCTGAGTCCTAAGGTACTCTAGCACTTGGCTCACGGTTGTCCTCAGTCCCCACTTTTGTCACCTCTCATGTCCCCTTCACCTGAGCTTTTTTTGGGGGGGGGCAGCTTAGCCCATCCTGGGGGTGGGGCTGGAGTGGCATGTGGTGCCAGGGATTGAACCCTGGTCCCTGCGCATTTGCTTAAGCAGGCACTTTAGACCACGGAGCTATCTTGCTGGCCCCTTGCCTGAGCTTTTAGTGTAATGAAAATGCAAACAGTGTCAGAATGTTGAGCAGTACCCACCAAGGAAAGAAATGAGAATGATTCAGAGAGAAATTCGAGGCAGGCAGGGTTCCAGCATCAGCTTTGTACTAGGATGTTGTGCATCAAAAGGAAATAACCTTTGGTTGGGTGAGCCCACATGTGCTGCCCTCAGGGCCCACACTGGCCACAGGCCTCTGGCAGCCACCCTGGACTCGAGGCTCTTGCCTCCATCACAGTGTTTGGAAGAGTAGTGGAGCCTTGGCCTGGCTGGAGCACCTAGACACTGTCTCTGAGAATTCAGTCAGAACTGAGAGACACTACTTACGAATGACCAGGGCTCATCAAGACAAAGAGATAAAAACTTGATCTCCACAAGAAGGCCATGATGGCCTCATGTGTGACAAAGCAAAGATGGCTGGTTTGCGCCTAAAGCAGTGTGGAGGAGTGAGAAGCAGAGGCTTAGCAGAGAGGAGAGACAGCTCTTTGTTCTTGTGGGGTCACGGCTTCTTAAGCCCTGTTGAGTGGGCATTGTTCCTTGCTATGACACCAAGGAATGAACAGGGGTTGGTGTGGAAGGTACAAGCTGACAGATGCCAGCTCAGCTCAAGGAAGGCCACTTTTGTGGAACACTCTGGTCTTGAGCTAGGTTGCCTCTAGAGGTCATGCATTTCCTGTAACTGAAAGGAGCCAAAGGAGAGTGGTAAATATGGCCAGAAGACACAGAAATGGCCAATCATGTCATGAGTGTTTGGACTAAAAAAGATCATTAAGTTGTGCTCTCTGAAAGAGGAGGACAGGTTGCTTCTGTTAAGTTTCTTTTCTTCAGTACACAGCATCATGGGCATCCTCACATTGCTGGCAGAGGCTCTTATGGCTTCTATAGGACAGTGGTGAAGGGCCAGGGAGATATCTCAGTAGAATAAGTGCCTACCTGGCAAGTGCAAGGTCTTGAGTTCAATCCCTGGTACCCCCCCCCATAAAAAAGAACAGTGGTGAAGACAGGCCAGTACTGGATTGTAATTGTCCAATAGAGGCACACATGGGTGCACAGGCTGTTCAAGGGCTCCACCCGATGTGGCACCATTCACATGGTTTTTGAAGCCCAGCATGAAGCCTTCTCCCATATTTTAATTCCCCTGGAGCTCCAGGAATTCTGAAAGCCTACCAAGTGCCATAGACACCCAGGCCTTCTTCTTTGCCAATGAGAGACTGGGGTGGGAGACTTGGTACCTCTAGCACTGCCACATTAGGCAGCTCCTCCCCCCAACCCCAGGACTCCTTACTTCATGAAATCTGGAGATTTGGCCATTGCGTGTTCAAACTCTGAGAAGGACAGCATGTTATCATTATCCAGATCTGACTCACTCAGGACCTGGCCAGGAGAAAGAGGTTCAGGAGAGCCTGGTGGCCAGTAACGGGCTGGGCCCAAAGGGAGAGAGGTGGATACCTCATGCTGAGGAGCTGCCATAGGCTAGGATCTCTGCCAGGCATTTGGCACTGGTCCCCAGGCCCCCTGCCTCCGCCTCCCACCCCTGGTGGAGGTTCTCATCGCTTCCCGCAGAGGAGGACTGAGCTAAGGACTGGGACCCTGTGGGCAGACTCCCTCCTGGGAAGAGCTCCCAGGGCCTCCAGCACCAGCTTGTCAATGAAAACAGGGGTTCCCTCAACCACCCAATCAATCATCCCATCATGCAGTCATAGGCACTGGATGGTTTCATAGGCACTGGATGGTATGAAAACATGGATCCGTGATCACTGCTGCCACTATAGGGCATCTGGGTATTGTGTTGCTCTGGATCAGCATGGGGAGGGACACCCTGAGGTCTTTGTCTGGTGCCAAGCTGCTATTGGCTCACCTGCCTGTGCTGACCACCATGCAAGTGGGAAAACGGACTGAAAATTGTGCCAAAGAAGAAGGCCTGGGTGTCTATGGCACTCGGCAGGCTTTCAGTATCTTATGTTGCCCACCCATGGCAGTAGCCAGGGAACGTGTGTGTGTGGCTCAAAAGCCAGTGCATCATCTATTTTAGGCGTGGCCCTGGGTCTCCTCTCTAGAAGGTGGGCTGACACCTGGCTGATTCTGAGTGATACCTCGGGTCCCCAGGCCCTCTCCCTCAACTCCTGGGCATACATGCTGTATGAGGTCCATCAGGAGGTCCTCAGACACATCGTCACTGTTCAGCAGTCGCAGCACAATCCTCTGCAGGTCCTCCTCATCAATGAAGCCATTCTCATTAAAATCTGCAAAGAAGAGGCAGTGCCTTGTTGACGGGAGTTGGTGGCCCTGGAGGAAGCGGTCTTGAAGAGCCCCAGGGCCCGTGGCACAGACCCATCAACTCCAGGTAGGCCTGCAGCAGGGCAGGCTGCAGACAAATGTGCTAAATAGCACGGCAAAATCAACAATAATCACTGCATTGGGATGACTGATACTGTATGCTCAGCCATGTCCAGAGGGCTAGACCTATTTTAAGCTTCTTCAAGCTCATAACCAATCTTTTATTAGTCTCATTTTACCAAGAAAAAAATTGACGAAGTTGTTATAGAACTGTGCACACTGCCAGAAGGGCAGGGATGCAATCCCAGCCGGGCTGACCCCTGAACCTCACGTGCTATGGAAATCTCTATTTTGGAACTCAGAAGCCCCGATGTCTTTTAATGCCAAGAGCCAGACAGCAGAGAGGGGTGGAAAGCAGCCTGGAAGCCTGGATTTGAAGCCAGAAACCGTGGGTTCCAATCCCTGCTCTTGTTCCTGTGCAGTAGCTGCATGAATGACCTGAGCATTTGTCTCCTCTACTCAGGGAAGTGAGGACAGTGGTCTTTATAGCCTGAGCCACTCAGATTTGCTTTTAAGATTCTGGATGTGCCCTCAAAGAGACAAGCACAGGAAGCAACGCTGCCTCCACCTCATTGTCTAGCTCTAAGAACAGTGCCTAGGACAGAGTACAGGGACCAGGGAGATAGCTCAGTGGCATAAATGCCTGCCTGGCAAGTGAAAGATACTGAGTTTGATTCCCGATACCACAGGGAAAAAGAAAAAAGGATAGCAGAGGCTCGGTGAAGAACGACCCAAGGTCACCTGTTGGTAAGTGGTAGGCATCACTAAACCAGATAGCTAGTCTCTTCTGGAAGCCTATGCTCTCACCTCCCATAAATGCCACCTGGGATTAGCTGGGCATAGAATCATCCACAAGGAGCACTACATTTCCCAGCCTCCCTTGCCACGAAAGTGGACTCATGACTAAGATCTGACCAATGAGAAGTAAGAAGAGGAGGCTCAGGCAATCTGGGAAAAGACTTCAAAGACAAGTCCTCAGGGACCATGAGATGACCTTGAAAATGGAAGATAAAACATCAAGGAGGAGGAACCTGAGTCCCTGATGCTGTGGCATTATAGTACCACTGTGGACTTCTATGCATTACAGAAATCAACACAGCTTCCATGAATCTTGTAAACTGCCTTGTTAAAGCCACTAATGTTTCTTTATTATGGTTCTGACCACTGGCTACCAAATTTAATCCCTATTCATTACCTCAGCCAAGTTTCATTGTAAAATGAAGATAGTGGCAGTACTTCCATAGAGAAAGTCAAATGGGGAAATATATAGCTAATGTCTAGCAAGAATTCTGGTATAGAAAAAAATACTTGTTAGAATAGTAGGGGCTCAATTAACTCTGCATCATTTTCTGAGTGTTATATACTAAAAATGCAAACTTCAGGAACTTTGGAATAGCCTATCTTAAAGAAAGCAAGCTAGAACTCCACTGGACTATTAGGGAGACTGAGGCCCAGAGTTTGCCAGTGTCAAGGGGTCCTTCAGTGGCACAGCTAAGACTCCATGGGCTCTGTCCCCAAGGATAGGATGCAAGTGTGGAAGGTCCCGCTGGCTGCTGACTTCTTAAACAGTGCCTTTCTCCTGGCTGGATGTTGATCAACCCCAGGAACTAAGATGAAGGCCCCGGTCACTCATGGTTACTCTTCTTCACAGATCTGCCCTTACACACAGGGGACATGACTCAGAGCAGGTGAAAAAGGCAGAGGACCTTGGAGGCAGCAGATATCTGCAGTGACCCCACACAGCTGGCGGGAAGCTCTCTAGCCTCGCCCAGAGACCCTGCAGTGTTCCCAGGCACCCTGCTGGCCCAGCTCCCATAAGCAGACACTGCAGCAAATGACATGGCTTTGGTCCCAAGCCATCTGGAGACAGACTAATTTGCTAGAGTAAATGTAGTCCTGGACAGTTCCTCTCCTTTGGGGGTGCAAGGGCAGAGCAGGCTGGGAGAGAGGTGGGGGATGTTCTGGGCTCCTGGCCAGGTCCTGATCCGTGTGGTTCCAGCAGCCTCGGGACCTGCTGCCCGGAACCACTCTAGAGGAAGTGGAGACCTTCTTCTTGATATTTGCTAACAGTGATAGGGCTTACAGAGCTGGTGGAGCTCTTGGGTCCCTCCAAAAGACTCTGGCCGTAATCATCCCGAAGTCTCCCTCCTTCCTATTCCTTGCTATTTACGACGTACTGTTAAAAAATCAGCCCACAGGTGGAGGGAGGGAAGTGCTTCCGCAGCTCTTTCCGCACAAGAACCCAGCTGGCCGGGGTCCCTGCTGCTCTCCTGCTCCCTGCTGCTGTGCTGTGGCTGTGGCAGGGCCTGCCCTGGCCTTCTCTCCATGGAGAAATTAGAGCTGCTGGAGGCTATGCTGATGGAACAGGAAGGTGTGACCAAGGCATTGGTCTCAACAGGTGAAATTCTCCCCAGAGGTGTAGAAAGATGGACAATTCATCAGCTCGTGGCCAAAAAGTCGCTCAAACCAGAAACTGGAGTCCAGAAGGTAGGTTCCAGGGATATGTGGCTGAGATCATCAAATTCTTGACAAGTACACTTTCTCCAGTCTTCCCGTCAACAGTCCTTGTTCAGAATGACACCACATTCAGCTTCTAATATGTAGCTTGCAGTTAGGAGTGGCCATTCTGACCAATGAAATATGAATCAAAATTGCTAGGCACAGTTCCAAGAAAGCTTGTAAAAGGAGATTTGATTAAGAGACATGATTTAAAACTACACTGAGTTTTTCAAATGTTACAATAGGTCACATTGCTGCTAATCCCCATACAAAATACCTTCTCTCCTTTAAATGCACCTAACGTCTTAACTTTGCCCCTTTCTGTAGCTGTTCTGGAAGTCCTCTCTTCCATCTTTAGCTGGACAGGCATGGCCACCTTGAGGTCTTGAATCGACTCACAAGGTTTACCTTCCGTGGTTGTTTTGACTTTGGAAAAGCACAAAGTCGCACAGTGCCAAGGTATTTCAGGGTACACGGCCATGGTTTTGGACAGAAATTGCTATAAACATTTGATCAACAAGGGTTGACTTAAAAAAATGGTGAATGTTTAAGCTAAAACATTTGTTATAGTAAAAGACATTTTATCATTAATTCTCCATAAAAAAATTCCCCCTCTTTGAATATGCTTATCCTATGGTTCTTGGCAATGTGTCTTTCACTATAACAAGACTGTGTGTGTTTGTGTGTGTGTGTGTGTGTGTGTGTGTGTGTGTGTGTAAGAGAGACAGAGACACAGAGAGACAGAGACAGAGAAAAAGTCTCACTATGTAGCTGAGGCTTGCGTTGAACTCACTCTGTCGCCCAAGTTGGCTTTGAACTTGTACTGATCCTCCTGCCTCAGCCTCCCATGTGCACAATATTTTAAACACACACTGTATCTTTTGATTGTCCCTTTTATTTGTGTCTTTGAAGGTGATTTGTCTTTCTCCTTCCTCCCAACCCCTGTGTTCCTGGTTAGAATGAAAATGAGACACCTGTGGACACGGAAGCCATCTTGCAATTGCAAGGACAACGACCCCACATTTCTGGGGAATGACATAGCCCTTGATGACTTCCTGGAACTGTTGCCCCAGCTCAGGTCTGCTTAGCTTCAGAATTTTTTTTTCCCCCTTTTATGAATCAAGGACACTGTTACACATAACTGACTGCAATCCTGGCTGAGCTGGTAGGTAGAACACTAGCTCTCACACTCTGCTGCACATTAGAAATCCCCAGAGAGCTTTGAAAAAGCCCAACAACCAGGATATACCCAATACCATTATATCAAGTCTCTGGAGCTGCAGCCTCAGCATGCATTTTGTTTGGATTTTGTTTTGTTTGATGCCCAGATGATTCCAATGTGCAGCCAACTTGGAGAATCAGTGGCCTAAATTCTTGGACTTTGAAGGGCAGAAGAGTCGGTAGGCACTTTGCAGGTTCTGATGCAGGCAGCAGTGTGGCTGGGGCCTGATGACCCACATTTCCAATAAGCTTACCGGCAGGGCTGCTGCTGCTGCTCCTAAGCCACACCTGGAGTCACCAAGGACAGGAGGATTGAGCTGGGCCTTTGGCATTTTACAAGGAATCCTCACCACAACCATCACTAGAGCATCTCTCCCCTGCCTGTCTCCTCTCCCTTCTTTTCATTTCTCTTCTTCCTTCAGTGTAGACCACTGACCACTGCGGGTTTACTAAGCAGCCCCTATGTGCCAGGCCCTGGGCCCAGGGACTCACTCATTCCATCTCTAATCCTGCTGACAGATGCATGAGGCCACAAATCTTCTGAGCCCATCAGGAATTCAGCTCATCTGGGCACATTGGATGCAGGCTGGCGTTTATGATTCCCTGGGCATCTATTTGCACAGCTGATTCTCATGGAGGTGATGAGTTTTTGTTTTTGTGCTTGGATTCCAAGGGGAGGGAAGCTGTGTGATTAAGGGCCTTAGAGAGAGGTAGAGGAGGAGGCAAGAATTCTGAAGCAGAAAATGTGGTATCTGGTTCCTGATAAGACTCCAAGACACAGTCCATTGGGACTGAGGGATCCTCTTTGTTTCAGAGCTGCCCATCATTGGGCTCCTATGCTGGAAGTCTGGAGATGACCTGCTGCTTTTCTAGCCTCTTGAAAGATTTGTGAGTTTCTGTTCGGCACTAGAAGCCATGGGAAATCAGCAGAGCTGTCAGGACAGCTGCCCAGTGTGCCTCTCACCATCACTGAGAAATGTGGTCAGCCCCGAGGGTCCTCTGTTCATGTGACTCTGCTTCTTCAGAACCATAATTAGGATGTTTGTTTGTTTGTTTTTTGGGACCAGTTCAGCCTGCCCTAGGGGTGGGGCTGGCTTGGCATGTAGTCAAACTGGGGATCAAACTGCAGTCCCTGCTCCTTGCCTAAGCTGGCCTAAGCAGGCGCTTTAGACTGCGGAGCTATCTTGCCAGCCACGGACCATAATTAGGATTGGGCTAGGCAGCTCTCCCAGTGCAGGGCACCCACCCAGACATAGGTTTGGCTGAGCCCATTCACACCTGGCTGAAAAACTGGAAGAAGAATCAGATCCTTGGGGCCAACCGGTCAGACACAGTTCACAGGCCACATGGGGGCTGGGGCAGTCATCTTCACCCAATGGGTTCAGAGGTGTAAAAGTCAAGTCTAAGAGAGAAGAAGTTGGCAGAGAGGGGCAGACGAAGAGGCAAAGCAGCTGTGGAGAAGAGCAAAGGCCTACTGGCTTCCTATCTGCTTTCCAGTGGATCCTAGGACCTTGGGAGACCTGTTCTACTTCTCACCTGGTTCCCTACTGCTGGTGGTGGATGAACTCTAGTGGTCCCTCGTCCACCATGACCCACACCTCTTGGCATTCACAATTTGTCTAATCCCTGCTCCTCTTTTTGTGAGTGGAGGCTGTGACTTGTCTCCAACCAGTAGAATTTGGCCAGTGCAAGGAGATGTCACTTTCCCAATCACCTTATGTGTGTAAGACTCCATTCTGACAGCAGAGTGACTCAAGGAACTCCCTCCACTGTGCTTGAAGGCATGGCCACGTTGGGAGACCCAAAGTCCCACAGATACAACCAAATGAAACGCCAACACTTGAGGGAACTTGTAAGGAGATTCTTCCTCAGTGTGGTGGATTAACTAATAACACTGACTGAACTGATCAGTATGGTTCTGGGTGTGGAGGGCCCACCTGAGGACTGTCACCAGTGGCAGAAAAGTAGAACTGGAAGGGAAGACAGTGTGTTCTTGATTCTCCTTGAGAAACTTGTCACGCTGCTTTTCCTGATATGAACTCAGCTGTTCTCATCATTAGGGAGCTCAAGACCTTGCTGCTGCTGAGGATGCCTATGGTTCTCTTTGGGGGAGCCCTGGTCCCTGCCTTGAATGTCATTTCCTGGCTTCAGTGAGGATCTCTCAGCCTGCTGGCACAGATCTTTCATCCCACTGACAGACTTTCTAGCTTCCACCACCAGCCTCTGGGCCTTCCCAGGGCATATCCTTGGTACAGACTTGCATGAGACACTGTCATGGGCTCCAGGCCTCCAGCTGGACTCATGTAGGACACTGCGGATGGGCCCAGGCCTTCAGCTGGATTCTTTGAGTCTCTAGCATATGGACAGATCTTTTTCACTCTTCTGCACTTAACTTTTTAGGTAAATATAAAATAATCCTATAAATCATGTGTCTTGTATTAAATCTATCCTCTTGCAAACTCTGACTACAATACCCAGTCAGGCGTTCAGAAGCTAAGAACTCAATTTGGCCAAACCTTGGCTGCAGTTTTGGAAAATCAAGAAAAGAACCCAACTCGGTTAGCTACATCTGGACTCTTAATCCACAGTCTGAGATCACAACCACCTATAATGTAAAGCCTCTAAAAATATGAGAAATTATTGTACAACACTAGAAAACTGATAGAAGATTGCTCCTCCCTCGCTGCTCTCTCACAGGCCAGTGTCCAGGACCGGCACCGCTTGCTGAGACTGGAGCACAGAGCCCAGGCCAGTCTTCTCCCAGGGGAGCTACCTCATCCAGGGGAATGTGAGGTGTGGGTGAGGGTGAGCACAGCTCCTCCTGCAGCAGAAGGGCTGACAGCAGTGCACCTCTGGGGCAAGAAGTCCTTGGAAGCATAGGGGAACCTCTTGTGAATCTCAGAGATACTTGGGGTACAGAAGGAAGACAACTGCAGTGGGCAAGTGGGGACCACAAAACCAACACAATTTGGGTATGTGGTTTCATTTACACTTAACTTCCTCAGAATTCACTGTAAATTTGTGTCTTCTGTCAAATTTAGAACACTTAGAATCATTATTTCTTCAAATACCTTTTCTTCCTTATTGTATCCTTTTCTTGTGAGACTCTAACTGGATATTAGACCTTTCAATTATCTTGTGGGCCTCTGAAGCTCTGGATTTATTTCTTGCTGAACATTTCTTTTTTATGTTCCTCTGTTGGTGGGCACTTGGGCTGTTCTCATACATTGCTGTTATGAGGAATGCTACCACAAACACTACGGTACACAAACTTTTTGTGTCTCTGTTTTCCCTTTTTTAAATTAACACATATTACTTATGCAGGTTAATAGGCTTCATTTAGGCAGATCCATGGATACTCATAGCATACTTTAGTCTTTCTCATACTGCCACCCCCTTAACCTACCCTTCTGCCTAGTTACCTCTTTTGTGGAGTCTCAATGCACATCTTTTGATCATATCCATCCCCCCATTCCCTATCTCCTTCTCTCTTATTCTCTCTTTTTTTTGAATACATTTATTTATTTGGAATTCATAAATTCCAGGTTATAAGATGTCAGTTATTCAGCACATGTGAATTTTCCAACTCTTATTTTTAAATCCCATTTTAGGATTTAACATCGAGATCTGATTAGAAGGAACACTAAAAACAAATGTGTTCCAAGGCTACTAGTGGAAATGGGACATCGAAGGTTTTGAGGAGCCACCTTAAAAGGCCAGAACAACCATCAAAGCCTCAGCTTCATGCATAGAAGAGAATTCAGGACTAAAAAAAAGGTGAAGAACAGAAAGCAGCTTTTCTGTAAACTGCTTTTACATGGCCAAGAATAGATAAATGTAGTAAATGGACAGAGAGAGAGAGAGAGAGAGAGAGAGAAAGAGAGAGAGAAATATGTGCTCCCTGGGAAAGATCAGCCTGATAGTATGGGAAGAGGAAAAAGTCAAGACCAAACAGAGCCAACTTCCTGGGGGTGCCTTCTTCCCCTGGCCCACCTTCCTGTATCTGTGCTTAAGAATTAGTACTTTCAGTGCATAAAAGCAATGCTGAAAAATAGACGGTAAAATTTTTAACCAAGATTCCACTTGTTCCAAGTAGGTAGAGGTAGTAGACTCTTCTTCCCACTGTAGGCTTCCACTATCCCAAGGATAAAAATATATGCCAGAAAACACTGACAATTGAGTACCAATGTATTAACATCTCAAATAAATGTCCTGAAAAATAGCATCTGCTCATAATGTGTAGGTCATATCTAGCCAATCATATAATTTAAAACCAAGTACTTCATGAGAAATCTGTTCTGCAGAGAGAGCTAATTTAGAACAATACCACTTCATGGAATGGAATCTAGTTGTATTCTATTGCTGGTGTCATAAAACTGTCATGCTACCATGAAGTATTTCGTTGTTACGCACGAGGACAGTAAGGCCAAGGAAGGTTAGCTTAACCTGTTCTAGAACTCTAACAATTAGTGGTAGAATCAAGGCCAAAAATCTGGATTTCCAAGCTTTTTACTCAGCTCAGGAAGTTGACAACCAGGGGGAAAAGATCTACTGTCACTTGTTGTTTTCTCCCATTATGAAAAATTCGCTTGTGTTCTGTCAGGAGGTGTCAGCCTTCTATTTTGGTTTCTTAAGTAAGATAGCAGGGATCACAGTATAACAAAGACAAAAATATAGTCTTCACTTGGTACTTTAATCCAGAAGATCAGAAAAAAAGGGTTTGTCCTCAAGAAGCTTGTTTCATTTTGGAACTGATTCAACTTAGTTTCAAGGAAAACATAAAAGGAATGAATAAAATTAGAAAACAAGGAAGACAACAAGGTTCGGGGTATAGCTCAGGTGTAGATCACTTGCCTGGTATTATGTAAGGCCTTGGGTTCAAGCCCCCTTCCCCCAAAAAAGGACATTTGCATGGCTGTTGCTCTGACTCTTCTTTCAGAACATAATTAGCATAACCCTAATTCTTCCAAGCATCACCTCCAACAAACTGAAGAAAAAATTTCAAACACAAGTCCATTTAGGTAGTATCCAACAATGGAACTACAGAACCATTTACTATTCAATCACCAGATATTAGGGCTATTAAGAAGTTGAGAAAGACCTGGTCTCTTTTAACAGTTGCCTATGGATGTTACCAACAAAGGATTCTTATGTTTGTTCTTATGCCCATTTCCTCATTAAATAAATCAGACCATGTCTGTAGGATCGAAATACAAGGATGAAAGCAGCAAGGCTGAAGACAAGTTTTGACACCTACTATATAAATGACAGAGAGCAACATAGCGTTCCCTTGTCCAGCCAAGCACACAGCACTGCTTGCAATCCACCTTGACTGCAGAAATGATTTCCCCCCAATTCAACATTCCAATAGGTGTACCCAGGGCAATATTGGGCTCAGCTTTCTGGGTCCTTTAATTTGTTATATGTGTACTCTGCACTAAATGTCTTCAAGAAACCTTCATAACAAAATACCAGGTTCCTTATTAACAAGAAAAGGGGATCGAGCTTAACAGGCCAAAACAGAAAACAAGAAGTCTACCAAAACTTGTATAGAGCCGGGCGTGGCGGCGCACACCTGTAAACCCAGCACTTGGGAGGCTGAGGCAGGAGGATTGGTGCGAGTTCGAGACCAGCCTGGGCTACAAAAGTGAGCTCAGGACCAGCCTCAACTGCATAGCGAGACCCTATCTCAAAAAGA